>PVKV010012780.1:0-42118 GCA_004027835.1 Alouatta palliata | reverse complement strand
ATTTACACTCCCACCAACAGTGTAAAAGTGTTCCTATTTCTCCACATCCTCTCCAGCATCTGTTGGCTCCAGATTTTTTAATGATCGCCATTCTAACTGGTGTGAGGTGGTATCTCAATGTAGTTTTGGTTTGCATTTTTCTAATGACCAGTGATGATGAGCATTTTTTCATATGTTTGTTGGCCTCATGTATGTCTTCTTTTGTAAAGTATCTGTTCATGTCCTTTGCCCACTTTTGAATGGGCTTGTTTGTTTTATTCTTCTAAATCTGTTTTAGTTCTTTAGAGATTCTGGATATTAGCCCTTTGTTAGATGGGTAGATTGCAAAAATTTTTTCCCATTCTGTTGGTTGCCAATTCACTCTAATGATTGTTCCTTTTGTTGTGCAGAAGCTGTGGAGTTTGATTAGGTCCCATTTGTCTATTTTGGCTTTTGTTGCCAATGCTTTTGGTGTTTTGGTCGTGAAGTTCTTGCCTACGCCTATGTCCTGAATGGTTTTGCCTAGGTTTTCTTTTAGGGTTTTTATGGTGTTAGGTCTTATGTTTAAGTCTTTAATCCATCTGGAGTTAATTTTACTGTAAGGTGTCGGGAAGGGGTCCAGTTTCTGCTTTCTACACATGACTAACCAGTTTTCCCAACACCATTTATTAAACAGGGACTCCTTTCCCCATTGCTTGTTTTTGTCAGGCTTGTCAAAGATCAGATGGTTGTAGATGTGTGTTGTTGCCTCTGAGGCCTCTGTTCTGTTCCATTAGTCTATATCTCTGTTTTGGTACCAGTACCATGCTGTTTTGATTACTGTAGCTTTGTAGTATAGTTTGGAGTCTGTTAGTATGATGCCTCCTGCTTTTTTTTTCTTCTTAGAATTGACTTGGCTATGTGGGTTCCATATGAAGTTTAAGGTGGTTTTTTCGAGTTCTGTGAAGAAGGTCATTTGTGGCTTGATGGGGATAGCGTTGAATCTGTAAATTACTTTTTGCAGTATGGACATTTTCATGATATTGATTCTTCCTAACCATGAACATGGAATGTTTCTCCGTCTGTTTGTGTCTTCTCTTATTTCGTTGAGCAATGGTTTGTAGTTCTCCTTGAAGAGGTCCTTTACATCCTTTGTTAGTTCTATTCCCAGGTATTTTATTCTCTTTGTAGCAATTGTGAATGGCAGTTCGTTCTTGATGTGGCTCTCTTTAAGTCTGTTATTGGTTTATAGGAATGCTTGTGATTTTTGCACATTGATTTTGTATCCTGAGACTTTGCTGAAGTTGATTTTCAGTTTCAGGAGATTTTGGGCTGAGACGATGGGATCTTCTAGATATACAATCATGTCGTCTGCAAATAGAGACAGTTTGACTTCCTCTTTTCCTATTTGAATATCCTTTATTTCTTTTTCTTTCCTGACTGCTCTGGCTAGAACTTCCAATACTATATTGAATAGGAGTGGTGAGAGAGGGCATCCAGAATCTACAAAGAACTAAAACAGATTTACAAGAAAAAACAAATAAACAAGCCCATTCAAAAGTGGGTGAAGGATGTGAACAGACACTTTACAAAAGAAGACATACATGAGGCCAACAAACATATGAAAAAATGCTCATCAACACTGGTCTTTAAAGAAATGCAAATCAAAACTACATTGAGATACCACTTCACGCCAGTTAGAATGGCGATCATTAAAAAATCTGGAAATAACAGATGCTGGAGACGATGTGGAGAAATAGGAACACTTTTACACTGTTGGTGGGAGTATAAATTAGTTCTACCATTGTGGAAGACAGTGTGGCGATTCCTCAAGGACCTAGAAATAGAAATTCCATTTGATCCAGCAATCCCATTACTGGGTATACATCCAAAGGATTATACCTTTGGATATACATTTGGGTTGGTTCCATGTCTTTGCTATTGTAAACAGTGCTCTGCTTTCACACTAATCCATGCGAGCTTTCCCTGGTCTTTTTAGTTCAAGTGAAAATTGTCCATTTCTTTTTCCACTAAACCACCAATGAAAATGTATTCTATTTATTAAAAAATTTAAACATCATAAGAAAAAAATGAATTTGAGTCATCAATAAATGTATACTTATTATTTCCATCCTTTAGCCAGATAGAAAAAGTAAAATTAATGTTTACCACTCTCAAGCTAGGGACTAATACAGGTTGAAGACAGACACACAATCAAAAACACCATATTCCAAAAGGGAAGTTAACAAATGGAATATCGTGTGTGTGTGTGTGTGTGTGTGTGTGTATATACACACACACACAGACATATATATATGTATTTAAGTAATATATTTATTTACCATTTTAAGGGTAAAAATATTAAGCAGAAAATAACATATTTTGACTAGAAAAAGAAAAGCATGAATTCTTAAAACTTGCAGCAAAGCATCTCTAGATTCCTGGGTTAACCTCCAGGGATCCTGACTTAGTAGGTTTAGGGTTATACCTGGGGATCCACATCTTTAGTAAGCTCCTAAGTGATTCTTGTTCCCCAAATGCATTGAAAATCACTGACCTGCTTAGTATAATAACCTGAGAAACAGAACATTTGGAGTGCTTCTCTCTCTTCTTAGATCACTGCAATTCAATCTCTAGTTATGATTGTTTGAAAATGGTGCTAATATGCACTGAGGTACAGATTTAATGTTCATGAAAATGAACAAGTACTTGAGGGTATTTGAAAAATATAATCTTGGGGCTTATCGAGAGATGGAAAGGTAAATAGGTTGCAGTATCACAAGTGAAATCAGCTGTAGATAATAGCTTTCTCCATCTGTGGATAATAGCACAAAATAGACTTGAAGAGAATCAAAGAAAATAGAGATGGAATACATATTCATTTTAGAATGAAGCTGGATGCTTTATTCAACATTAGCATTGTTTTTGCAATCTTCCAAAAGGTAACAAAGAACTGGATTGAAAAAACATTTTAGCCTGGTTTAATATAAAATTTGTTAAACTAGTATTTGAAAGATACAGGTTAGAATCTCAAATAAACAATGAATTTATCCTATTACTTGTAGTCCATAGACCCTCTTCATTGATTCACGCATCTGTTGGGTTTACATGTAACATATTCTTCACCACCTCGAGCTGTCTAATACCACAGATGTGTTTACATCCTCATGAGTCCTTTCCCTCCTTCAGTACTTTTGTAGAAGATAAGGTTTGAGGCTACTGAGGAATCATATTCTTGGAAAGGCCTCACTAATGGCTGCACAGAATAATTAATCTTAGTAATGGGTTGTCATTAAAGAGGCTAATTCTGGTATAAGTTAACAGATCTAAGGAGCTACTCAATAGATGAAAGCAAACCTGGTAGAATTACAGAAACATTTTTCTGAAAGTGTTTCGATGTTTTTGCACCTTGAATATCTTTCAGCTTAAGGACATTTTTCATAATTTATATACTGTCTAAAAAGAAAATTATGATTGCTTAGGTTCAGGTAACATGTGTACACTGATATTGCTTGTGAAATTGATTACACTAAAAATATATTGGGTGAACTGAATTATCTGTGAGATCTAAAAGCCATAATAGGTTGAGAAAAATACTGGAATCAATATATATATATATAATTTTTTAAATTTTAGTTTAAGTTCTGGGATACCTGTGCAGAATATGCAGGTTTGTTACATAGGTAAACATGTGCCATGGTGGTTTGCTGCATCCATGAACCCATTATCTAAGTTTTAAACCCCGCATGCATTAGGTGTTTGTCCTGATGTTCTCCCTTCCCTTGACCCCTACCTCTGACAGGCCCCTGTGTGTGATGTTCCCCTCCCTGTGTCCACGTGTTCTAATTGTTCAACTCCCACTAATAAGTGAGAACATGCAGTGTTTGGTTTTCTGTTCCTGTGTTAGTTTGCTGAGAATGATTGTTTCCAGCTTCATCCATGTCCCTGCAAAGGACACGAACTCATTCTTCCTTATGGCTGCATAGTATTCCCTGGTGCATATGTGCCACATTTTCTTCCAGTCTATCAATGATGGGCATTTGGGTTGATTCCAAGCCTTTGCTATTGTGAATAGTGCTGCAATAAATGTACATGTGCATGTGTCTTTACAGTAGAATGATTTATAATCCTTTGGGGTATATATCCAGTAATGGGATTACTCGGTCAAATGGTTTTTCTTGTAATCGCCACACTATCTTCCACAATGGTTCAACTGATTTACACTCCCACCAACAGTGTAAAAGCATTCTGATTTCTCCACATTCTGTCCAGCATCTGCTGTTTCCTGACTTTTTAATGACTGCCATTCTAACTAGAGTGAGATGATATCTCATTGTGGTTTTGATTTGTGTTTCTCTAATGACCAGTGATTTTTCATATGTTTTTTTGGCTGCATAAATATCTCCTTTAGAGAAGTATCTGTTTATATCCTTTGCCCACTTTTTGATGGGATTGCTTTTTTTTTCTTGTAAATTTGTTTAAGTTCCTTGTAGATTCAGATATTAGTCCTTTTTTGGATGGATAGATTGCAAAAATATTCTACCATTCTGTAGGTTGCCTGTTCACTCTGATGATAGTTTCCTTTGCTGTGCAGAAGCTCATTAGTTTAATTAGATTCCACTTGTCAATTTTGGCTTTTGTTGCTATTATTTTTGGTAGGTTAGTCATGAAGTCTTTGCCATGCCTATGTTCTGAATGGTATTGCCTAGGTTTTCTTCTAGGGTTTTTATGGTTTTAGGTCTTACATTTAAGTCTTTAATCCATCTTGAGTTAATTTTTGTATAAGCTGTAACAAAGGGACCCAGTTTTAGCTTTCTGCATTTGGCTAGCCAGTTTCTCCAACACCATTTATTAAACAGAGAATCCTTTCCCCATTGCTTGCTTTTGTCAGGTTTGTCGAATATCAGATATTTGCAAATGTGTGGCATTATTTCTTAGGCCTCTGTTCTGTTCCATTGTTTATATATCTGTTTTGGTACCAGCACCAAAGGTGACTGTAGCCTTGTAGTATAGTTTGAAGTCAGGTAGCCTGATGCCTCCAGCTTTGTTGGTTTAGCTTATGATTGCCTTGGCTATACAGGTTTGTTTGTCTTTTTTTGTTGTTGTTTTCTTTGTTTTGTTTTGTTTTGTTTTTTTTTGGTTCTCTATGAAATTTGAAGTAGTTTTTTCTAGTTCTGTGAAGAAAGTCAATGGTAGCTTGATGGGAATAGCATTGAATCTATCAATTACTTTGGGCGGTATGGCCATTTTCATGATATTAATTCTTCCTATCCATGAGCATAGAATGTTTTTCCATTTGTTTGTGTCCTCTCTGATTTCCTTGAGCAGTAGTTTGTGGTTCTTCTTGAAGAGTTTCCTCACCTCCCTTGCAAGTTGTATTTCCAGGTATTTTAGTCTCTTTGTAACAATTGTGACTGGGAGTTCACTCATGATTTCATTTTCTGCTTGTCTATTATTGGTGTATAGGAATGTTTGTGATTTTTGCATGTTGACCTGTATCCTGAGACTTTGCTGAAGTTGCTTATCAGCTTAAGGAGTATTGGGGCTAAGACAATGAGGTTTTCTAAATGTACAATCATGTCATCTGCAAACAGAGACAATTTGACTTCCTGTCTTCCTATTTGAATACTATTTATTTCTTCCTCCTGCCTGATTGGCCAGAACTTCCAATATTATGTTGTATTGAAGTGGTGTGAGAGGCAGTGCTTGTTTTGTGCCGATTTTCAAAGGGAAAGCTTCCAGTTTTTCCCATTCAGTATCTTGGTTATAGATTTGTCATAAATAGCTCTTATTATTTTAAGATGTGTTCCATCAATACCTAGTTTATTTAGTGTGTGTAGCATGAAGGGGTGTTGAATTTTATCAAAGGCCTTTTCTGAATCTATTGAGATAATCATGTGGTTTTTGTCATTGGGAATCAATATTTTCTAGGATTCCTCCAGACCCAGTGTTTGAGATTCTTTGATTCTAGAATTTGTTGATATGATAAATGCATGAAGTGTTCCTTTTTGTATTATTGCCAGAAATTGATCTTCAATTACACTAATATTTATTTTGGAGCAGAGAGTTCTCAAAACGCTTTCATAGGTGGAGTGTAGGTAAACTATTTTATAAAATCACATAATTAAATTTGAAATATCAAAAATTGTTCAACTATTTTAGTTCAAGATGTAGAAAAGTAAAAAGAGGAGCACTATCCATTCTTCCAAAAACAAAAAAAAAAAGCTAAGAAACAAAATGCATATTGTCTGGGCTTGGTGACTTACACCTATAATCCCAACACTTTGGGAGGCCGAGGTAGGCAGATCACTAGGTCAAGAGATTGAGACCATCCTGGCCAACATGGTAAAACTCTATCTCTACTAAAAGTAAAAAAATTAGCTGGGCATGGTGGCATGTGCCTGTAGTCCCAGCTACTAGAGAGGCTAAGGAAGGAGAATCACTTAAGCTGGGAAAGAGGAGGTTACAGTGAGCCAAGATCTTGCCACTGCACTCTAGCCTGGCAATAGAGTGAGACTCAGTCTCAAGAAAAAAAAAAAAAAGAAAGAAAGAAAAAGAAAAACGTATTAATGACTTTTGTGGAATCTATTAGAGAACTAAGGTCACAGAGAAAGCAACTGACCCAAAATGTGGGGAGAGATAATTGGCGCACTGAGAAACAAGTCCTAGGGCAGACACTGTTAGATAACACATAATCCAGTAAGAAGACCTGGCTAAAATTTTTAATAAACTGTTCAAGGCAACAGTGTGGACTACTAAAGAAGGATGGAGTTCATTAGTGCCATGGTCATCAGGGTGTTTTCTCTCATTTGTAGACTTTTTCTGCATGAACGCTTGAAGGTTCTCATGGAGAAGATTAGGGTAAATTTAAGAAAACTTCTATGTTGCTGTCTAGGGAAAGTAATAGCAAGCAAGGCCAAAATTCTTCCCAGATGCTACTTTCCTACCTATCTGAAAGAACAAAAGCCTTCGTCTTTAGGGAAATAGTAGTAAATACTGACATCTCAGAGACTTTTGAAAACCCACTGAAGTTGCAAGAAGGAAGTAGGAGGGAAGAGCTGCACCTCAGAGGGCAGAGCATAAATACATACCTTCCCTAGCCCTGGTGCTGAAGATCAGGCAGAAATATTTATGAATGTCACAATTTGAGAGCCAGTCTCACAAGGTGTGCCTAAGATTTGAACATAGTAAGAGTATTGCAGAAAAGCATCCCCTTCAGTCCTACCATTGTAACAAACCTTTGAGTAGAAATTGTCATGAAAGTCAGCTAGGAGAGTGCTGAGAAAGCAGGTTCTTCCTGGGCCTGTGTGAGGAAAGAACAAGCCCAGGCAGAGATAGTACATCCAGAATTCTGTGGAAAACTAGCCCTAGTTTTGGGCTATTTTGGGCATCAGTAAAACTGAAATGGGAAAACAATAGAAAAAAAATTAATAAATGCAGAAGCTGCTTCCTAGAAAAGATCAACAATGTTGATGAACTTCTACTCAGACTGACCAAAGAAAAATAGATCAACCAGACATTGTTACTATCAGCAATTAAAAAAAAGACATTATTAGTGAGCACATGGACGTGAAAAAAGCAATAAGAAAAATGCTACAATTATAAGGTGAAAAATTTGACATCTGTTTCTATTGAGATTAATTTGATCAGTTCTTTCAATGACATAAACTATTAGAACCAACTTAAGAGAAAATACATAGTGTGAATTCTCCTACATCAATTAACAAAATTTAGTTTTTGTCATATACTATTGAAAAGAAAACTCTAGGCTGGGTGTGGTGGCTCATGCCTGTAACCCCAGTACTTTGGGAGGCCGAGGCAAATGGATCACCTCAGGTCAGGAGTTCAAGACCAGCCTGACCAACATGGCAAAACCCTGTCTCTACTAAAAATACAAAAATTAGGTGGGTGTGGTGGTGGGCACCTGTAATCCTAGATACTTGGAATGCTGAAGCAGGAGAATTGCTTGAACATGTGAGGCAGAAGTTGTAGTGAGCCGAGATCCTGCCACTGCACTCCAACCTGGGTAACAGAGTGAGACTCCATCTCAAACAATAAATAAATAAACAAATAAGAAAAATTTAAACCTAATTGGTTTCTTTAGTAAATTCTAGTAAAAATTTAAGAAAAAAATGCCAGTTTCACACAATCACATCAAGGAAACAGTTCAAGAAGGAACACATCAAACTGTTTTATAAGGCCAGTATTACTATAATTTGAAAACAAGATAAAGGTAATGCAAGAAAATGAAATTGTAGACTAATAATCCTTATTAATATTATTTCAAATATCCTGAACAAAATATTAGCAAATTCGTTTAGTAATATATACAAATAGTGGTACATTAAGACCAAGTTGGGTTGTACCTAGAAAGAAATTCAAGGCTATCTTAACATTTGAAAGTCTATCAATATAATTTCATGTAAACAGACTAAATAAAAACAGATTTTTATCAATAGCTACAAATAAATTATATGACAAAATTCATATTTATTCTGTTAAAAATTCTCAGCAAGAGAATTTTGGAAAGATGGTGGAGTAGGAAGCACCAAAAATCTGTAAGAAAAATTAATCAGTAATCAAAAAACCTAAAAAAGAGAAGTCCTGGACCTAATGACATCACTGGTGAATTGTGTCAGATATTTAAAGGAGAATTACACCAATTCATCTCAAAGTTTTCCAAAAAATTAAAGATGAGGGAGCACTTCCTAAATAATTCTAAGGTCAGTATTATCCTGATACTAAAACCAGAAAATGACACTACAAGGAAAGGAAACTACAGACCAATATCTTTATGAAAATAAATGCAAAAATCCACAACAAAATACCTGCACACTGAATTTAGCACCGTATTAAAAGGATTCAGTGTAATCTGTATCAAAATACCAATAATGGTCTTCACAGAAATAGAAAAAGTAATCCTAATATTCATATGGAACCACAAGAGACCCAGAATAACCACAGCTATCCTGAGCAAAAAGCACAAAACTGGAGGAATCCCGTTATCTGACTTCAGATTATACTACAGAGCTATAGCAACCAAAAAAGCATGGTACTGGCATAAAAACAGACAGATAGACCAACAAAAAAGAACAGAGAATCTAGAAATGAATCTATACATCTACAATGAACTCATTTTCAAGAAAGTTGCCAAGAACATATATTGGGGAAAAAAAAGTCTCTTCAATTAATGATGTTGGGAAAACTGGATATCCATAAGCAAAAGAATAAAACTAGACTCCTGTCACTCACCACAGAAAAACTTAAATGAAATGGATTAAATAATTAAATCTAAGACCTCAAATGATGAAACTACTAAAAGAAAATTTTGGGGAAACTCTTCAGGACATTTGTTCAGGCAAAGATTTGTTGAACAATACTCCACAAACACAGGCAACCACAGCAAAAATGGACAAATGGAGTCACTTCAAGTGAAAAAGCTTCTGCACAGCAAAGGAAACAATCAATAAAATGAAGTGATAACCCACAGAATGGGAGAAAGTATTTGCAAGTTATCAGTCTGACAAGAGATAAATCAGGAGAATATATTAGGAGCTCAAAAAGTCTATAGGAAAAAGTCTAACAATCCAATTAAAAATGGGCTAAATATATATGTAGCTGTTTCTCAAAAGAAGACATACAAATGACCAACAAGTGTACGATAAGATGCTCAACAGCATTGATCATCAGGGAAATACAAATCAAAACTACATTGAGATATCATCTCACCCTCATTAAAATGGCTTATATCCAAATGACAGACAATAAAAAATGCTGGGGAGGATATGGGGAAAAGACGACCCTTATATACTGTTTGTTGGAATATAAACTAATACAACAATTATGGAGAACAGTTTAAAGGTTCCTCAAGAAACTGAAAGTAGAACTATCATATTATTCATCAATCCCACTGCTGGTTATATAACCAAAACAAGGAAAAACAGTATATCAGAGAGATATACGCACTCACATGTTTAGTTTATTGTAACTCTATTCACAGTAGCCACAATTTGGAACCAATATAAGAGTCCATCAACAGATGAATGGATAAAGAAAATGTAGTAATGTACACAATGGAGTGATGTTCAGCCATAAAAAAACGAGATCCTGTCATTTACAACAATTACAAGAAAAGAAAACTACAGACCAATATCTTTATGAAAATAAATGCAAAAATCCACAACAAAATATTTGCAAACTGAATTTAGCACCATATTAAAAGGATTCAACAACACGGATGGTACTGGAGGATGTTATGTTAAGCAAAATAAGCCAGACACAAAAAACGAACTTCAGATGTTCTTATTTATTTGTGGGAGGGAAGTAAAAACTAAAACAATTGAACTCATGAAGATAGAAAATAGAATGATGGTTACCAGATGCTGGGAAGGGTAGAGGAAGGGAGTCTGGGGGAGGGCTGAGAGTGATTAATGGATACAAAAATACAGTTAGAATGAATGAGATCTAGTATTTCATAGGACAACAGGGTTATTACAAACAATAATAATTTATTGTATATTTTTAAATAACTAAAACATTATAAAATGGATTGTTTGCAGCACAAAGAAAGAATCAATGCTTGAGATGATGGAAACTCCAGTTACCCTGAGGTAATCATTATGCATTGTATGCTGTATCAATATATCTCATGTACCCAAAATACATACACCTGCTATGTACCCACAGACATTAAAAAATAACAAATAAAAATAAATAGAAAAATAAAATAAATTATTAAAATTATCTTTGAAAAATTATATGGTACTGTTATAAAGACAGACCTATAGACTGATAGAACAGAGTAAAATATGCAAACAAATAAACCTCAACACATACCTTACATTTATACATAAATTAAATATAAATCATTGATATAAATGTACAATCTAGAATCGTAACTTTATAAGGAAACATAAGAAAAAAATCTGTGTAGCCTTAGACTTGTTTATTAGTTATTAAATAAAACACTATAATCTTGAACAATAAAAATTTTTAATCATTAATACATTTTACTAACTCAAAATTTAAAATTTGCTCTTTGAACTACATTATAAAGGAAAGAAAAAGACAAGACATAGAGTGTCAGAAAATGCTTTAGAATCACATAGCTGGTAAAGGACTTGTATTCATAATATTTAGTAAATTCTAAACTCAACAATAAGAAAACATACAACTCTATTAAAAAATATGAAGAAAGGTCTAAACAGATACTTCATCAAAAAAGATATATAAAGGGCAAATAAACATAAAAACATGTTCCACATATTTTGTCATTAGAAAAATATAAATTAAAACAATTAGACATTGATATACATGTACTAGAATCTATAAAATTCCAAAAAAAAAACAAAAACAAAAAAGAAAAGCTGATAATACCATTTGCTAATTAAGTTGCAGAGCAACAGAAACTTTCATTCATTGCAGGAGAGAATGCAAAATTATACAGCCACTTTGGAATATGGTATGGCAGCTTCTTATTAAATGAAATATAAAGTTGGTGGTCAAAATTGCAATTCTACTCTTAGGTATTTACACAGGGAATTTAAAGCTTATGTTTACACAAAATCTAGATAGATAGATAGATAGATAGATAGATATAGATTAGATAGATAGCTATAGATGATAGTTGATAGATAAACAGTAGATTGATAGATAGATAGAGATATAGCAGCTGCTTTCTTCACAATTGCCAAAACCTGTATGAAATCAACATGGCCAGCAAAAAATTAAGGAAAAAACAAACTATAATATGTGCATGTAATGGAATATTAGTCAGAGATAATAAGGAAGAAGCTATTAATTCATGCAAGAACACAGATGAATCTTAAATCCATTGTGCAAGAATACAGATATTTATGTATTATACTAGGAGAGACAAAACTACAGGGAAAGAAGACAGTGATTGCCCTAGTTTGGAAGACAACAATAGTTAATAACAAAGAGAAAACCCAGAGAAAATTTTATGGTGATGAAACATTCTGTATGATACCAGGGTGAGTGATCTGTGAGTTTGTGCATTTGTCCAAAAACAAAGAACTGTATGACATTAAAACTGAATTTTACTGTATGCAAATACAAACAAATCAGGATTTGGGAGGAACTAAGAATAAAATTCAATCTAGTATAAATTAATAACATCATATTGTATTGCAAATGTATGATATCAGTGCCCTCAAGTAGTTGGGTAAAAAAAATAATTGACCAAAATAGCTTGGAAAATTTATTTTGAAACTATGAGACTAAGTAATTTTTTTTTTAAAGGCATACAAACACTGATAAACACTGAACTATTGTTGGTAAATGTATCCTTCATAGGGTATAGATTAGCAATTTTGAAGTTACTTCATATTTATATTTGAGTTAAAATTAAATAAATATAGATAATGAGAGCTGGGTCATTCACTGACAGAAAATTTACAAACAAACAAGCAAAAAATATTAAATAAACCTTGTGGTGCTAGATTAGAATTAGATATGTCAATATGGGATAAGCAAGTATATATGGTATGAACGTATACAGGAGTTACTGTACATACATGTATTTTCTAACTCTGTCTTCTGTGAGAGCCCAGAAGCAGTGACACTCTATTTGCAATGAGCACACCTAATGCTCAGATGTTGGTTTCTAAATACCATTCTCCAATAAAAGGTAACCAAGGGTTCCTCGTGGGAAAAGACATAACAGAGCTAGGACATGGAAAATACAAGATAAGCTGGAATACCTTATCACTTCAGAAAGTAAGAAAGGGTCAAAAAGAGGTAATGTCAAAAGGATATAAAAAGCAGTCTGATAGAGCACCCAATCACAAAGCTGGAACAATTTGTACAGAATTAATAAGAATATCATATTTGGTTATAACTCTTAAAATATCTAGGAATTCAAACTTAACAAAATGCATGTTTCAGGCCAGGTACAGTGGCTCATTCCTATAATTCCAACACTTTGGGAAGCCAAAGTGGGGTATCGCTTGAGGCCAGTAGTTTGAGACCAACCTAGATGACATAGTAAGACCCCATTTCTATTAAAAACAAAATTATTAGCTGGGTGTCATTGCAAACAACTGTAGTCACAACTTCCCTGGAGGCTGAGGCAGGAGTTAGAGGTTACAGTGAGTTTGTGAGCTATGATCAGCCACTGCATTCCAGCCTGGACAACAGAGCAAGACCCTGTCTCAAGAAAAAAATGAATCCTTGAATAATTAAATGAATGAACAAGAAAGGACAATTATTTTATAGAATTCTAGTTAATAAATGCAGATGAAATGAGAAAAAGAAAATCATCATTAAAACAGCATGGTTAATAATATTTAAAATTTTTTTTTCATAAGTTTTTGGGAAACAGATAATATTTGGTTACATGAGTAAGTTCCTTAGTGGTGATTTGTGAGATTTTGGTGCACCTATCACCCAAGCAGTATAGATTGAACCCAATTTGTAGTCTTTTATCCCTCACCCCCTTCCTCCTCTTCCCCTGAGTCTCCAAAATCCATTGTGTCATTCTTATGCCTTTGCATCCTCATAACTTATGAGTGAGAACACACGATGTTTGGTTTTTCATTTCTGAGTCACTTCTCTTAGAATAATGGTCTCTAGTTCCATTCAGGTTGCTCCAAATGCCATTATTTTGTTCCTTTTTATGATTAAGTAGTATTCCATCATATATATAATTGTATTCAATCACATATATAATTATATTATGTATAATTATATATACTAATACAATATGTGTGTATATACATATATATCACATTTTATCCACTCATTGATAGATAGGCATTTTGACTGGTTCCATATTTTTGCAATTGTAAATTGTGCTGCTATAAACATGCATGTGCAAGTATGCTTTTCATACAATGACTTTTTTTCCTTTGAGTAAATACCCAGTAGTGGGATTGCTGGATCAAATGGTAGTTCTACTTTTAGTTCTTTAAGAAATCTCCACACTGTTTTCTGTAATATCTGTACTTGTTTACATTTCCACTGGCAGTGCAGAAGTGTTCCTTTTCACTGCATCTAAGCCAACATCTATTATTTTTTTATTTTTTTATTATGGCTGTTCTTGCAGGAGCAAGGTGGTATAGCATTGTGGTTTCGATTTGCATTTCTCTGATAATTAGTGATGTTGAACGTTTTTATGTGTTTGTTGGCTGTTTGTACATCTTCCTGTGAGACTTGTCTATTCATTGACTTAGCCCACTTTTTCATGGGATATTTTTTCTTGCTAATTTGTTTGAATTCCTTATAAATTCTGGATATTAGTCTTTCATTGGATGTATAGATTACAAAGATTTTATCCCACTGTGTGTCTGTTTGCTGACTATTCTTTTTCTGTGCAAAAGCCCTTTAGTTTAATTACACGCCACTTATTTATCTTTGTTTTTGTTGCCTTTGTTTTTGAGTTCTTGGTCATGAAGTCTTTGCCTAAGCCAATGCCTAGAAAGGTTTTTCCATTGTAGCCATGGTTAATAATTACTGCAGGCAAAATTCTCTGATGAATGCTGAAACTAGTGGACAAAACTTTAAGGAGAAACAGTATTTTTATAGCCTTAGACTATCTCCTCCTAAATATTATTTATACTAATTGCTTCTGTGGTTTTAGCACACCTTCAGATGTTTTGATAATTATTTTTCTGTAGGGTAGAATTCAATTTACCACTTCTTGTGTATGGTCTGCACTTGTAGTGACACCTTTTATCACTTACAGTGTGAAAAGAAAAAAACCTAAATTTACAGTGCAAAACCTAGGCAGATACTGCTTTATCCAAGTGATTAAGGTCACCAGAAATAAGTCACGTTGACATCAAATGCCATTCTATGTTCTGATGAGTAGCATGCGTGACCTTTGTGTTCATGCAATCTGTGGCAATCTTCTTCCAAACTCATTACTTCAGACGAAGTATGAGAAAACATTAGACCACCCAATTTAAGTGACAGTTTACAAACACTTGAGTAGTATTCTACAAAATTGTAAAGATCAAAGAAGACAAGGAAAAATGACAAATTTTTACAGATTGGATGGGTTTAAGGATACATGATAAGTACTCACAATGTGAGCTCCTGAATTGAATCTTGAAACTGAAAAGAATATTAGTGCCAAAAAAAAGAGAAAATTTGATTAAAGCAAAGATTAGTTAATATTACTGTGCCAGTGTTCATTTCTTAATTGTATTCAAAGTTGGTATGAGGGTAGTTTAAGTGAAAGCCATGTAGAAACTCTATAGCATCCTTGCAACTTTTCTGTAAATGTAATATATTCCAAAAATAAAAAATACTGATATTAAAACAACAAAATTTCATAAATGTGTAATTATTTGTTTATTCACTTATTCATTATTTTTTATTATTTATAAATGTTTTAAAATGTTTATTATATATAAGGCACTTACTCATTTACTGAGTCCTCTGTGCCTAGCAGTAGAATATGCAAAGGGAAAATAACCACATCATCAAGAAAATTAGCATAGAAGCAAATGTTTTGGAAGAACAGAAAGAGCTGTTTCTTTGAGCTGTCTGAGGATACATGATTGTTGATGGATTAGATGTTTGGGTGGGAGGAGGAGTACCAGAAGGATTAGCTAGAGATTACTTCCACATTTGTAGCACCTCTTTGTAATACTACCTTTAGGTAATTACCCATTTGATAAATTAGATGTTATTTCCAGTAAACTAAACTTTTTCTACCTTATTTTTGTTTATCTTTTTCTTTTCCAGTTAACATGATAAACCCTACTTTGTATGTAAATTTTGGACAAATTTGGTAATGCGAAATTAGGATATAATTTAGCAGTCATTCCTCTTTTTGGAGACATAATTCCTCCATTTAATTTATTATACTACTTAAGGAAATGCTACAAGAGGTGTAGTCACAGTCTCTTTCTTATTAACTTGTTTTCACTGCAGCCAGTTCCCTCTGGGGATCCTGCTTCCATTTCAGTGACTAAATCAGTGCTGTTTGCTCACCCTCACCCATCACCTCTGCCATGCATTCAAACACCCAAGACTCTATTTTTCTTAAAAATAAGTGGGCTTTCAACAGTACGAGGCACACCTGAGCTATGATAGCATCCTGTTAGTTTTGATTTAAAAGGAATATACATATATATGATATGTGTATGTATGAAATGTAATAAAATACAAAGTATAAAAATTACCCCCTCACACAATGCAATGAAGTTCAAGCTCCAATGAACACTGTTAGTTGAGATTAAATGTTTTTCAAAGGCTAAATTCAGTTGCTTTGAAGTCTTTCTGGAGTAGGTGTGCTTTGAAATAGGCACATCTGCCTTGAATGAAAATAAATTGAAGATCAACCATATTCTACCAGCGGAAACAATTTGAAGATGCTGTAAAAACAATTTCTTGCTGGACAGCTTATTCTCCTGCAAGGCAATCTCCGACTTTCTTAGGCATCTTGCTCACACTTCAATTCTTCAACAATATATTGCTGGACTTGCCTCAGAGCTCTAGCTTTGAAATTCATCAAGCCGAAAATGGCTGAGCAAATGTGCATCACCAGACTGCAGGGCTTTAAAGAGGTGTCAGCAACCACGAATTTCAAATCCAACCAACTGATAAAATGATTATCCCAGATGCTACGGGTTTTTGCATTTGTGAGGAGTATCTCCGAAGGTCGCATTATCTAATGTTGTCCACATTTTTACCTGAAAATTGATGACAGAGAGTATCAAATTGAAAAAAAAAAATACTATGAACATTATTTATGCCCTGGTGATGTAAGAAATTAATCTGGGTGAGAAGAAAAGTAAATGGAAATAAGAATAATTCTGAATTGTTATCTCTATCACATTCCTCTCTACCCCTTGAATCTCTTCCTGGCTTGACCTAGTGTTTCTAAAGCACACACCTGGAATGTCTGTTAATCCTTGGGCTGATGCAAATAATTAAAGTCCTTCATTTTTAATAAATAAAGTTGTAATTTATTTCATTTATTATTCTAAGTCATTTTAGAAAAGTCATTATCTTCCTCTTTACCTCTGTACTTTCTCACATTTAGTCCTAAATGTAAAGATATAAAGGCCTGTACATGAATTATACAGTTGAAGGCAAAATGCAGTGATGGAACAAGACTGGGATACATGGGCATGTACATGTACTTCTAGGTATGAACCCAAGGTGCACTCTCTACTAAACATATGTTAAGCCGAATACTCAGCCTCTCATAACTTCAGCTATTATATCTGGAAATTGAATATAATTATGTATAGTAATCTTGATATTAGTTGAGTTGTTTAAATGATATAATGCAAACTGCCTGTTATATCAGGATAGTGTTTAATAGGGTCTTTTAGAGTGTAGGATCTTTAGTGAAGTACTTGAGTTTAATGCCCGTTAACCATTTATTAGGTGTGGGTCTTAGACTTATTCTCTCTTAGTTTCTAGATCTGCAGAATGGGGATAATTATAATTACAGTGTGTTCATATCATAGTATTGATAAAGGGCTTAAGTGCAGGTGTGTGTGTGTGTGTGTGTGTGTGTGTGTGTGTGTGTGAAATATATCTTAGGATAGGATCTGGCACATAGTAGGCATTAAACAGAAATACGAGTTTATGTTTATTAACAACTAAAATTTTTTTTTGACACAGAGTCTTGCTCTGTTGCCCACGTTGGAGTGTGGTGGCATAATCTCAGTTCACTGCAATCTCTGCCTCCCAGGTTTAAGGGATTCTCCTGGCTCAGCCTCTCGAGTAGCTGGGAGTACAGGCACGTGCCAGCACGCCTGGCTATTTTTTTGTATTTTTAGTAGAGGCAGGTTTTTGCCTTGCTGGCCAGACTGGTCTCTAACTCCTGACCTCAGGTGATCCACATGCTTCCGAAGTGCTGGGAGTCCAGGCGTGAGCCACCACTCCCGGCCAGTAACTAAATTTTTATTACTCTATTTGTTCTTCTTCAAATTTCATTAATAAATTGCTTTCTATTTTTGATATGGTTGAATTTATGGCTCTTAATGTTAAAAGTATTTAAAATATTTACTTCAATAAAATTCAATTTATTCAATATGTATTTGAAATTTTCTAAATTAATCAGCCTCAAGCAACTGGCACTCACAACAGAATAAGAGTCTTCGAAATTAGAATGTCAGGCACTGCGGATTCTGAAAGGTTTTGTTATCCATAAGAAAAATGTTACTGAAGGCAACATTGCCTGAAAAGAACTGTGCTTTGTACAGATAAACATATTTGTAAGAAATGGGAGAGACATTTTTTGAAATGTGGCTGGTCTAATGCTTTGCTTTCAGAAGTAAAAGCTTTATAGATATACTGATCTCTGTTGAAACTGAGATTCTTAAAGCTGTAAATTACAATTGTTTTACTCTTTTGCTCAACTTTTTTTTTTTTTTTTTTTTTTTTTTTTTGTGACAGAGTCTCACTCTGTTGCCCATGCTGGAGTACAGTGATGCAATTTTGGCTCACTGCAAACTCTGTCTCCTGGGTTCAAGCAATTCTACCGTCTCAACCTCCCGAGTAGCTGGGACTAGAGGTGCCACCACACTGGGCTGATTTTTGTGTTTTTGTAGGGATGGGGTTTAACCAAGTTGGCCGGGATGGTCTGAAACTCCTGACCTCGGGGATCTGCCCACTGCGGCCTCCCAAAGTGCTGGGATTACAGGCATGAGCCACCATGCTCAGCCTCCAATAATTTTAAATATTATTATATTAAGCTGTTGCAAAAGTTCATCAATTAGAAAATTAAGCATGGATTAAGGGTAATATGAATAAGTAATCTGTATATAAATTATTAAAGCTGAGGAAAATTTTGAACCTTTATATAGAAAATTCCAAATGGCACAGTTATTTAATATTTTTAATTAATCAAATGTTTTGTGTAGTATATTTGTAAAAGGAGTTTAAGACAATATCATAAATTAAGTAAAAAATTATAAAACTACTTAACTGGCTTAGCCTAAGCATACATTCAATCAACACTTTTATGTTTTCTATCAGATTATAGTTCTGGGTCGTAATTTTAGGTATCAATAATGACAAAAAAGAATATGCTAATCGATGAAAAAATTTTATCTAGTCAAATTCCACTTATTTTATGTATACTGTAACTCTTAAGAAAGGAAATGCATTAAAAATATCTTCAAAAAATTTTTTTCAAACAAGGGTTAAAACAGAAAAAGGTAACTTTAACAAGAAATTCTACACTGTCAGATATATTGTTTCACTAATTAGGGATATTTAAATTTTACTATTTGTAAAAAACAAATATCTCTTGATTCATTTATCAACTAATAATTGGACATCTATTTAACATGTAGTTGTACAAGATAATGAACCTTGGGAATAAAAGAATAGAACAAATTATCATACTGAATAGACTATGATGGACATGCTGATATTAGGGTAATTTAAATCACAGGTTATTATCAAAGGAATAAAATAGGAGAAAGAAAAAGATAATTTTTAAAATATGATTGACGCCAACTGGAATTACCTGAGTGTTTCTAGATTAAAACAATATCAGCTTGAAGCTCCATTCCAAGTGCACTGATATACTCTCCCTCCCTTAAAACTTGACTATCCTGAGTGACCAGTGCCATGGCCATAATCTCTTGCCCCATACTGATGGCTGCCTAATTATTTTCCACTGTCAAATGTCATCTACACAAAGTCAGTGTGTGCAGCGTAACATGTATTGAATGTCCAGTAAAATGGAAGAGGTTTGCATTAGGGCGGGAGTAGTATATGTGTTGGTTTACAATATTATGTTTTGTAGAATTGTGCAAACAAGAAGAAAAACATCTTGCTAGAAGCTCTCTTCTTGCCTTGAAAAAAATCTTAAAATTGAATATGGGAAATTTCTATCAAAATTCTATTGATGCCTCACTAGCAGATATTTCTCTGAATCAATGTTCTTCATGGGATTCAGTTCACTCTCATCTTGCCACCTTTATTCACCTGCTCTTCAGTTTTCTCCCCTTTCCTTTATCACTGCTTGCCCCAGCTTGCCCCAGCTCCCAGTTCCTGTCTATTCCAGGGCAGTTTGGCAAACACAAACAATTCTCTTCCTGTAAGGAACTGTATTGCTTATTTGAAAGTAAAATTTTTTTTTCATGTAACATTATGACAAAGCTGAATGCCTGTTACATGGTGTATTTTTGCATACATTGGATTCTTTCAATTCCTGAAAGCAGGTACTATCATCTCACTCGTATACAAGGAAACTGAGGTCAGATCGGTTAATATATCAAAATGGGAAAATGGCATTTTAACATGTCCAAATTTACGGGTGGAAAAGGCAGTCAAGATTTGAACCCCGGTCTACCAGGCTCCAAAATACAAGGATATTTTACATTTAAATGATATTTCTTTCCCTAATTAGAAAATAAATACAGAATTTTATTCAGCAGAATGACATCATTTAAACTAAGACAAATGAAAATGCCATGTATTTTCTCTAGAATATAGCTAAATGAAGAAAAATTACATTTATATTTGGTACATTTACTGTACCTTAATGATCCCTGTCCTTGCTGTTCAAGGTGTGATTCTCAGAAGAACAGCAGTAGCTAAACATGAGTCTTGCAAAAAGTATAGAATCTCAAGTCCCACTCTGGAAGTACTGACTCAGAATCTACATGTTAATGAGA
Source organism: Alouatta palliata (assembly GCA_004027835.1). NCBI lineage: Eukaryota > Metazoa > Chordata > Mammalia > Primates > Atelidae > Alouatta > Alouatta palliata. The sequence continues at coordinate 21,545 of PVKV010012780.1, read as the reverse complement.
TTCTGAGGTCACCCCTCAGCACTTTGAGAAAGACTCATCCATTATAGCATGTTATTTTTCAAAGTGGTGAATCAAAAATTTATCATTTGAAACTTAAATGGAAGTTGTCTGGCATGTGATGCTATGGCCTTGCAAATAGTCATGCTTCTATAGCAACATATGATGGCATATTCACAAACTTGCACCTGATTCCCGGGTAAAAAAAAAAAAAAAAAAAAAACACATATCTTAAAGTAGAGATTACTGACTTGATTTTGTGGCTATCGTGATAGGATTGGCAGAAACACCCCCACTCATTGACAAAATCTAAAAAGGAAAGAACAGGAGAGAGGCTCATCTGCCTCTATTTCCCTCTCCCGTCTCTGCCCACTGAGTCATGGTTGTTCTTGGACTTCAGCCTCCTATGACATAGACAGGCTTTGCTGGAATTAGACAGGGTACAGGAGTGGCCACCCCACCCACAACCTCCTGCTTATTTACCCCAGTCCAGCCCTAACCCGCTTTCTATTTCAGGGCGAGTGACTCAGTTCACACAACGGACGACACTCAGCTCCGTGATGGTGCCGTTTCCCAGAGGTCTGTAATCAAATTTCCAACATCTCTATGTCCTGTTAATGTTTCCCCTCTGGCAACAATTTAAAAAATAATAATAATGTTTTAATGCTGTTAAGGTGACAGTGTAATGTAGTGGCTTCCAAAATTTACAGTTTATGCAAGTTTCCAGAGATCTTGCTAAAAGGAAGATTCTGATTCTGGGGCTAGATGTGAGATTCTGCATTAAAAAAAAAAAAAAAAAATCCCAGGTGAGGAAGGTTCTCTGACCACGCTGTAAAAGTGCCCCATAGGTTTACACTGTAAACTGTTACTTACATTCATAATGAATTGAAAGTCTGGCAAAAATTTTGTTTTGAAAAGGTAACTGGGAGGTAAGTATCAAAAGTCTTTAACATATTTTGACAATGTGATTGACTTTCTAATGAATTTATGCTATATAAATATGCAGAAATATAGATAAAAATGTACATAAAAGAGTATTCTTCACATTCTTACCATGATAGTAAAAATAAAGTGAAAATAATGCTCACAAAATAGAAATTTGACAAAACAAAACAAAACAAAACAAAATAAACCTGATTCGTATGTGTAATTTAAAGTCATTTAAATGTAGGTTATTGAGCAAAATGTATAGGCATGAAAAATATTCAAAATACAATTTTAAGAGAAAAATAGGCTATGAAATGATATGTTGAAGTTACCCCCTATTTTATTTGTTTATATGAATATTTAGAAGTATCTGAATATTTAGAAGCACTAAAAGTGCCCCATAGGTTACATCTGGATAGTTACATTGGGGGTAATTTCCTGTGTCTTCTTCATATATTCTTTCAAAAAATGTGTGAAAAATTCTCAAAACTAAAATTAATTTTTTAAGTATTTAAATTTATCATCTATGAAATACATGCCTTTTTAAAATTTTCTATATTTTATAGAGAAATTATTCCATATTATGTTTTCATTAATTATAACAATAACTTATCTGCATAGATTAAAAAGTAAAAATCTATTTTACATAATCCAGCCTCACTATATCCCAATTGGAATCCCTATCAGAAGCTGCCTCTGGTCCCAGATGTCCCCTTCTGCACCCTCTGCTCAAGTGTGTTTGATTCTGCCATGGTCACTCTCCTGGCCTCTTCCCATTTGCCATTCACTGGGATCATTGATCTGGTGTTGAACTCCACACTTTCAGGAAAAGACGCCTCAAGAAATGTCTAATTGAGCCCTGCACAGGAGCTTCTGGGAGAGGCATTCAGGTCCCTGCCTAGACCCAGAGTCTTGGGCTCCCTGGGAGAAAGAATGAGAACAACTCTTATTTCAATGCATCAGCACCTTAAATGTGTGAATTGGAGGTCAGGGGAGAGATTCCTAATGTTTGTCGTGGGCAACCTGCTGGGGAGTGCTTAGTCGTTCCATACCATGCAAACCCTACAAAACCATGCAGTCTTGGTGTCTCTGGGTCATGGAATCTCCATTTTACTGCGGGTAAGGCTGAGATACAGAGTGTGAAACAAACTTTGTTCAACTCTTAGGGGCAGGAAGTGTCTGAGCTGGCACGAAAGTCCAAGTCTTCAGGTTCCTGATTGGTTTTCCCCACACATTAAATATGGGATGCATACAGTTGAAATACGGGACATTTTGGTAAATATGAACTTCAGATAATCAGCAAGTAATATTATTTTGATATAAATATGTCCTGTACAGTATGTCTATGCAAGTCTGCAAGAAAGCTCTCACTAGGAACTGAATGAGCAGTTACCTGGATCTTGAATCTCCAGCCCCCAGAGCTGTGGGAAATAAATATCTGTTGTTGAAATGACTCAGTCTGTGGTATCTTGTCATGGCAGGCTGAACAGACTGATTCATTTGTATTAAAAACCAAAAAATGTATTCATCATTTATCTGATATTAAAATTTAACGGGAAGTCACCTATTATGACTTACTAAATTAGGCATCTATCTTATTGCCCACATTTCTAGTATGAATCAAAATTAGATGACCTTTCAATATTATTTCTTATTTTCCAAATACCAGGAACGTCTCAAAAGTATTTCTCAGGAGTCCCACAGTTGTAAGAAAGATCTGAATTTTCACGATAAATGGTAAGTTTATTGGAAACTCTCTTCAGATGAGATGCTCAAGGTAAGCATCCCTGTTGGGCCAGGGCTTTCTGTAAAGGACGGAGGGTTAGATATACACAAAAAATAAATTTATGACTGGGGATTGTTTATATGTGCAACTAAGGTTGACTCATTCCCTGTATTCTAAAAGCGGTTCTCAGATTATTATTTTACATTTTCTGGCCCTTGTTAACTTTCATGTTTTAGTGTAAATGGTTAAAAACTGAACTCAACTTCAGTATAGTAGTGCATTTTGTCCCATCCATCATTTCCAGAAGCTAATTTACAAAAGGAAGAGAGAGAACCCTCAAGGATAGGTTATCCGTTACTCTGGAGAGAGAACAGTTCTAATAAACATCCTGGGTTTTATTGTGATGCCACACTCGGTGCCGGCGCAATAGACCTCAGGCTTTGTATACATGAAGCTCACTTGGGAACGCGACGAAGCACGTAGACCTCGCACGTGGACACTGCTTTGGGCGGCTGCCTTCACCATGCTCCGTGGGTGATTCTGGGCAGCCCTTCCACAGATCGCGCTTCCGCAGCGCAGCCCTAGGGAACACCCCCCAGCTACAGCCAAATCATGAGACGCTTCGGTGCTTACATAATGCAACTGGCCTAAGTAAGAATTGACTTGGATAACTGATACAACACGCATCAAAATAAATACAAGGTTTAGAGGAAACAGCATGCCCAAGTGTCTGATTTACTGTTTTCCTGCAGGGAAGAAAAGAGCAAGGGCATTTCTTATTTAAGCAGTTTTAAGCCCTATTTGGCTAAAATAATCTTTCAATTTGGCATTACATTTAAAGGCTATGAAGTGCTTAAAGGCCTTATGCCTTATGTGGGACAGGTACTATCGTGGCAGAAAATGAGACGGGAAAAGTTGAGAAGGTCACTGAGCTTCTCATTTATGCAGCAGGTTTTGGAGTCAGGACTGGACCTCAGACTCCAGATTTAGTGCTTTTTAACACCGTTTCGTGTTCCCCACCAGGTGGACACTTTGGCAATATCATGGTGCTTTGAGAAAAGAAATGGCTTTGAAACCAAAAAATCCCACATTTAAATGAGGTTCCACCGTTTGTTAACTGGCCATTTCAAACAACTTAATAAACTTCCCTGAGTCTGTCAATTTGGGTTTGAGTCACTCATGCAGCGTAGACCAGGCTTCTACAATTAAGAGCAAAACAAGTTAAGTCTTCTCTTTCACGGAATGTTCCTTTGGTCTCCCAAAATGGTTTTGAATATTAATAATAAAACTCTTAAAACAATTAATGGACCTCGTAAGTGACACATATGCATTCTGTCATCTACATCAACCCTGTAAGCAGAGATATAATATTGGGTGGCAGGGCATAATTCATATTTGTTTCTAGGAAGATACTCTGGGAAACCAACGGTGCAGTGTGTGTCTGTTCACGTTTGGTGTGATGGGAGCTTCGTTTGTGGAGATGCACGCAACAGGAAGAGCAGCAAGTGCAAAACAAGACCAAGATGAAAATCTTTGAAATCATTTGTTCATATTTTTTAAAAGCCATTTATTTGTTGCTGCTACTTTCAGTGATTGTTTCTCTTTAGGCTTTTCGGATAACTCGGTGGGAAGCAGAGACATCTCTGGAGTTCTCCCTTTTATGATGAGAGAGGCAATATGGAATCATTTTTTTCTTTCAGCTTGTCTAAAGATTATAGTTGATGGGAACACGTTTCTGTAGCTTCCTGGAAGAATGAATCTGTCAGGCTGCCTTCACTGTACCATTATTAAAGAGCTTAAAATCTTTCAGATAAAAAAAAAATATTCTGCACAGTGGCTCATGCTGGGGAATATGTTCACACTCAGAAAAAAAGCACCAGAGAAATCAGCATTTCAACATTTTTTACTGCATCAGCAGTGAATTTGTATTCCAGAAGATTAAAAGTTGCAGTCTCCACAGTTGCTACTTTCTACCATCAGAGTTAAAACATAACAGCAGTTCAGAAGGAAGTATCAAAACGTTCCTCCCTTGACCTGCTGGATTCAAGCCTGCTCTTGGAGTGGGATTGCAGGCACCATTCAAGCGGGTGTGGCCATTCATTGGGCAACGGTCCTAGGCAGGCACCAGGCTGTGACACCTCACAGAAAAGTACATTCGCATCGGGCACTCTTTTGCCACGAAGGGAAAGCTACTCTCTGAATGTCGTACTTTCCTGAGATGCAGAATTTCTTCACCCTGAAAATGTGTAAGATCTGACTTAGAAAACGAAAACAGAGTTCTTCCACGTCATCAGTGGTCTGCTGGAGCTGGCTCATATGAGCTATAGGAGACACTTTTTTCAATTTTTAAGTATTTTGTAAGTCAGTTGCTAAACACTGTAATTATTAAAAATTAAGGTATCTAAACTTCAGTTAAATAAACTATATTAAAAGGAAACATAATGACTATTCCAGTACATCAAGTCCTAATTATTATACTAAATTTTACTATTACCTATGCTTTTTAGGTTATTTGAATGTTTCATATCTATAAAGTAGAAATACTATTTCGGGGCACTAGTGAATCTCTCCTCTCAATTTCTCATTTGGTAATTTTCTGTTTGGTAGCTGTAAGCTGGCTATGGTGAGAATATTTACACCATGGAAATTAGCAACTGATAAAAATGTAGCTATTTTCCTCAAGGGCTGGTTATTAAATATTTACCAGTACAATCCTAATGCCATCACTTTAGTTAAAATATTATCACTTCTGCATCATATATGCTAATGGAAAAAATTAAGTGCTAACTACTTTTAATAGACAAGTTCTAAAACAATTTTGGTTGTCTTCAGGTTGTAGGTCAGGAAGATAGGATACTTCCTCTGCCTCTGTCATGGGCAAACACACATAAACAACACATAAACAGATGTTTTATGACTTGTCTTACCTCATTTTTTGAATCCCCCTTGGGATACCATTACTTTTTCTACCTAGTGAATTTCAATTCTTGATGTAAGACCTAGCTCAGCTGTCACTTTTCCATGAAAGCATTTTACACATTTCCAGGCAAACTCTGAAAGTTCATACCTCTGTGCTAAATTTCCAATGAGTTCTACCCTAGCATTTCTATTTAAAATTTTAACTGGCCACCATCGCCTGTTCTTGGCACATTGCTTTCCTCTTAATCTGCTTTGTCATTTATTTTATATGGCACTTATCACCCTCCCACTCATACACAATTTACTTCTTAAATCATGTCTATTTCAGGTTCTATGAAGGGAAGGAATTCTAATTTTCTAATATATCTCACATGCCTAAAACAGTGCTTAATGTATAGTAGATACTCAATACATTGTAGAAAACTGAATGAATTACATTTTCAAGATGGCGTGTTAGGTTGGGTTCCAGAGAAGGACAGATCCTTACTGACTCTCTGGCTTGGGCAAGTTTTGTAAACTCTCTGGGTTTTATTTCACTGAGTAATTATAACACTGAGATTTTACACACACACACACACACACACACACACACACGCACACACACTATGACATAATATTATTGTCAGTAATGTATATAGCCCTAACCTCACTGACTAGCATCTTGTACATACTCCAAAAGTGTTACCGTCATTTCCTCTCGTGGATTCTTTCTTTCCTCATGGACTTTATTATTTATCGAAGGACTACGCACAGTGTTAACTCTGGAACAGTCTGTTTGCCAAAGTGCTGAGTTGCCTTGTCCTCTGTTACTAGCAGACAGAATCAGACTTGACAACACAGGGAATCTGGGGAGGAGTCATAACTGGATTGCCATGGACAACCTGCTAAGAGGATAATGCGTTTTCAGCCAAGATGATGAAGCTCATTGTAGCAAACTGTGATTTGGCCCACTGCTGTAGCCTCTGCCAGTCTCCCACGGATCTCATATGGAAAAGCAACTCACATGGTGATTAACCTTGCGATTTCAATTATGAATGAACTAAGGTAATGCCTGCTGACCTGTTTCAGATTATTAAACAGGAGATACCCAAACATTTAAAAAATGTCTTAAATTATTCAGATGCCAGCCTTTGGGAGCTCAAAGGTTTGGAGTCTTTTCTCATGTTGGGTGGTGCAGTGAGGCGTGATGCGTGAAGCACTGAGCTGTGCACATCCGTGGTGGGAGACGCACTGGAAGCATATTGGGAAAAGCTTCGCATGCTGCTTCCAGTAGGTACAGTAATACGGGGTTTCTATCAATGGTTCACCTCCACCTGATAGCTAAATTCATCTGAAGTGCCTCTGTGGAGTTTTTACTTTCTGCTGCATCCATTCAAGAAAAAAAATATTAAAGCCACATTATCTCTCCTTTTATTTACTGATAAATATGGTATTTAATTCACTTAATAAATAATGACATTCTTCCAGGCCTAATAAGAATGATACTTCATATACCAACCACAAGATAATTTTTAAAAATAAATTTCCTGGAAATACTCCTTCCTATAGAGTAGAAAGATTGGACAAGAAAAATAATTCAAAGGTTTCATCGTGGTTTTTTTTTCTCTGTAACCTGTGTAGCAAGTTTATGAACAGGAAATATTTCTAAAGTATTGCAGAATTCAGAAATATCTGAGAACAGTCTGTGAAACTTGACTGAGCTGATAAGTGATAGATATTATGATGGGATCTTGAGCTTCCCATGTGCTCCTTGTGGTCTGAAATATCTCTATTTTGTCCAAAGCATTTCACAGCTGACATAGTCTAGAAAGCAGAGCTCAAGACAAAGCTTCTATGTCAATAATTTTGGGGGAGCAATCCTATAGCAATGATTTAGACAGCAAAAAGGAACTGAAGTAAGGAATAAAGTCAAAGAAATTCCAGGAAGGGCATCCCTTAGTTTCTACAAGCTTAGGAAAAACTAGCAATCTGCTTGATCACAAATGACACCTCAAAACAGGAAAATCACCCATTGTGCCTATTTGGTAAATTCGTATGTTGTGATGCAAGTTATGTGGGTGATTACCAAATGACAGAGTTAGCTACATGAGTAGAGTAACCAACATACATCTAAGTGACAGCTTGGCAAGCTGAGTTTTATGTAAGTATAATTTTGTAAAACAGATGTGTTAAGAGGTTTTCATGATACATTTGTGATAAGAATCTTGGAGGACAGTCTGTGTATGGCAGAACCAAGGATAAAATATAATTAGAAAATTAAAACAGCAAAACTATTTTCAATGTTTTCTTACTCTATTATACAGAGTAGACAGGGTACACTTATTTTCTGAGTGCTAAGGAGCCTAAAGATATTTCCCACTTTCCACTTCATGGAATGAGAACACAAAAAAATAAATCACAGAAGTTTAACATTTCTTAATGAGGGACAGATTGGCAGATATGAATGTGGCACAAAAACTCTATTAGCGCCGTGCTGAGGAAAAGAAAGCTGATTGAAATGTTCTCTTTTGAGAGCCTAGAAATTCTGAATATTCACAGTCCACAAATAATATGGATTCGGTATAAAAAATTATCTAAAATGGAAGTGAATGAAAAGAGGGTTTAATAGATAAATGGCCATTGAAACAGTGTGGCCGACGTGATGGACAATAGGCTGTTACCTGTAGCTTCCTTGTGGTGACTCTTTTCTCATAGCATCTCAGAGCAATTGTTTTTAAACTTTTAATTTTGTAATAATTTTAGACTTACATAAAAGTTACAAAAATCATGGAGAGAATTTCGATAGAGCCTTTACTTCATATCTGACCATAGTGTAATAATCAAAGCAAGGAAATAAACATTGATACAATACTAGTAACTAAACTACAAGCCTTATTCACATTTCCAAGTTGTCATTGTTTTGTCTTATCCAGTCTAAAATCAATTTTAGATTCCCAGGTTCCCAGCTGACGTTTATTTATTAGGTACCCTTCATGTCTTACGTTATAGTAAAGGTCCTGTGTCTATTTTAGTCTTTGGTGACCTGAGCACTGTTAAAGAGGATTAACCCGTTATTTTTTGAAATATGCCTCAATTGCAATTTGCCTGATGCTTTCTCATGAGTACTGAGGCTATAAATTGTTAGGATGGACTCTAGAGAATTGCCAATGCATCCTTCTCAGTATATCATATCAAGAGTTAAATTATATCAACATGTTTCATTGCTTGTAATGTTAACTTCCATTACTGGTTAAGGTGGTATCTACCAGAATTTTCCATTGTAAAATTATCATTTTACAGGCTGTAATTAATAAGTACGTCATGGAAAGCTCCTTAGATCTGTACACGTATTTGGGTTTCATCATACTTTTACCTACTAATATTAGAATCTCTTGGTGATTTTTTTTTATTTTTTCATTCTGTCTCCTGGCTGGAGTGCAGTGGTGCAATCTCAACTCGCTGCAACCTCCACTTTCCTGGTTCAAGCAATTATCTTGCCTCAGCCTCCTAAGTAGCTGAGATTAAAGGTGCCCACGACCACACCTAGCTAATTTTTGTATTTTTAGTAGAGATGTGGTTTCACTATGTTGGCCAGACTGATCTTGAACTCCTTACCTCTCAGGTGATCTGTCCACCTCAGTCTCCCAAAGTACTGGGATTACAGGTGTAAACCATGGTGTCTGGCCTCTTGGTGATTCTTGATTCAACTACTAGTACTATAGTGTTTGAAAAATGATGATTTTCTCTTTTTATTGATTCTGCTACATTTAATTGAATTCCATTGCAAGGAAAAGCTGTCTTTCCCCCTATGCTTGTTCAAACAATTATTTTTTACATAAGTATAAACTCATGAATATTTATTTTATTCTATGGATTATAATCTATGTCTAATTATTTTGTGACTCCAATTATCTTAAGTTTGCCTATGTGGATCTCTTTCAGGTTGAATCTCATTACCCTAACATGTTTGTTTTTTAGCATTTTCTTACTTTCTGACACCACAAAATATTTCAGATTCATTTTATATGTTCTCTGTTCCAGCGCTAAAGTCAATTATTTTTCCAAGAATCCCTGACTCATTTTATTGAAATCCAAAATATTGTTGCTAGCTGTGGTTATTGTCACTGGGGTGTCATTGATTCTAGACCTTCTTTGTAGACAAAAGTGGAAAATATATGCAAGTATACTCACACTTGCAGGCAGATGATAGATACAGAGATACAGATAGGTATATAGATAGATAAATAATGGGTCACAGATAATATATAGATAATTAATAGATAAATGACATGTAGATAGATAGCATAAGTTCATCCTGATATTATTTTACTGTTGATTCAATTCACAGGATTCATTTGACCTTTTATCCCTTACTTATGCATAACTGTATTGTTTGACAAAGCAAAACCTGACTCTCACCATTAACAATCTATTTACCTAATTGCTTAATCCTAGTTAATATATAAAGTATTTTCAGAATCGCTAACCAATACTCCTGTGAAAAACAAATTTACTACCTGGAGTATGATATTTGTGTACAATTTTTTGTTATTTGTTTTTAGCCTCACATTATCTAGCCAATTGCAGAGATTTTTACTTTTCTTAAGCACTTCCTTTAGCACGGTTTTATTACCCATTTAAAAGAGTTGATTTTATTGTGTTTATTTCATTTTATGCTTTCTCAGCATCCCTGTATATCTTATTCTCTCTCTCTCTCTCTCTCTCTCATATATAAAATATTGCTATAGTCCTAAGAGTCAACGCTATACACAAGGAAATACAACAGCAGCACTCCTTCCTAATAGCCGATCACCATTCTCTAATTTCTCCATAGCCTTTCCAACAACCCTTGGATACAACAAATCTCATTCATTTCTGGTTCTTCCCTTATGTGTTTATTTTGCATAAATGAGCTAACATGTATGCATTTTTTCATAGCTCTTTCTTTCTTAGATGAAATGTAACATACTATAGAAACAATGTTGAGTTTTACATTTTTAATTTTTGTAAAAATAAAAACGTATCCTTTAAAACACTGCCAATCAGTACATAGAGCTCTTCTTTCTGCTTATATATAGTTGCGTGATACACCACTGGTTACGTTTACCACAGTTTATTTAATAATTCTCCTGTATTTGTGCATTTAGGTTATTTTCCATATTGGGATAGCAAACAATGCTACAATGCATATGAAGTTTTGTGTTTTTTAAAATTTTTTTTTAAAGAGTACATTCAAGGAAGTAGAATTGTTTGGTCAAGGGTTAAGTGAGCACATAATTTTAAGTGGTGTCAAAGTCCCGTCCAGAAGATTGTACCACTTTGCATTCTCTCCAGCTACGTATGAGAGCACTAATATCCTAGAGCCTTACCAAGAGAATGTGATATTACATAGGTTTTTTATTTTAATGGCTTTATGATATATTTTAGTGTCTGGTGGGGTGAGGGCCCTGACATACATTGTCTTATCTTCAGTGTTGCATGACTACTTTTGCATATTTTTTTAACCCATGTAAACTTTAATATGAATGCATCTAACTCTATATAAATCAATTCTGTCCCATAATTGATTTTCAATAAACATATAGATTATTACAGGAAAAGCTGGCAACTTCATATTGTTGGAGTTTGCTGTCCAAGAAAAGGTTTAATATTCTATTTGCTTAATTCTACTTTTGTGTATTCCATTAGTGCTTTAAGATTTTTCTCATACATGAGTTCAACATTTATTTATAAGCTTATTCCTAAGTAATTACTCTCAGTTGATATTATAAGTGAAAAATTCTTTACTGTTGTGATCTAGTGTCTAAGTCCTCCTCAAAGTTTCTATGTCAAAATCAAATTCTCATTGCAATGGTATTAAAAGATGGTGCCTTTGGGGGTGATTAAATCATGAAGGTGGAACTCTCATGTATGGGATTAGTGGCCTAAGAAACAGACCCCAGGGAGATCCTTACCTCCTCTGCCATGTAAGGACACAGAGAGAAGTCCCTGTATATGAGACAGAAAGCAGATCCTCACCAGACAGTGACTCTGCCTTGGTGTTGCGCTTCCCGGCTTCAGAGCCATGAGAAATAAACGTTGTTTATAAGCTGACAAGTTTATCGTAGTTTGCTATAGAAGCTTGAACAGACCAAAATGGTAGGATAGCAACTCCTGTGGTCACTTAAAGCCCAAACCTCTTCCCACTTCTTCTTCCTTCATTCCCAGGGTCTGTCTTCCATCCGTAGACCTGAAAATGCCATCATGGCACCTGCTTTCAGAAACTGGAAAGGGAAACATTTGTTAACAGGAGCAGTAATACTTTTCATATACAACTTCTACTCGTATTCCACTGGGAGAAATCTATTCATAATAATTCATGCACTTCCTCATTTGTTCCTAAATATTGATGGAGCCGGTGCCGTGCTAGAAACATCGCTGGGACCTGAGGGCATATAATGAGACAGGGCCGGATGAGGTCTCTGACCACACTGAGCTTCTCTATTGTCACGACCTGATACTGCAGGGACTGTTTCAGATGACTTAAAGGTGGAATCTCACTCAGCAGTAGCATGCATCTGTGATGGAGAGAGCACAAGCCGAAAGTGGCGAAGGGGAGGCCTTTGGAAAACTCTGATGCTGCAGATCAAGTGTGTGTGCCTTCATTCGTGTTGAAACCTAATTCTACAATCTGAGTGCATTTGGAGGTGAGGCCTTTTGGAGGTGATTAGGTCATGAGGGTGGAGGCTTCAGGAGTGTATCAGTAGTTTTATTTTTATTTTTGAGACAGAGTCTTGCTCTTTTACCAGGCTGGAGGGCAGTGGTGCAATCTCGGCTCACTGCAACCTCCTCCTCCCAGGTTCAAGCAATTCTGCCTCAGCCTCCCAAGTAGCTGGCATTACAGATGTGCATCATCCTGCCCAGCTAATTTTTGTATTTTTAGTAGATATAAGGTTTCACCGTGTTGGCCAGGCTGATCTTGAACTCTTGATGATCTACCCACTTCGGCCTCCCAAAGTGCTGGGATTACAAGCATGAGCCACACTCAAGATAAGATTTGGGCAGGGACATAGCCAAACTGTACCACTTTTTCTCATGACTATATGTTTCCTGAGGCCCCCACAGAAGCTGAACATATGCCAGCATCATGCTTCCTGTACAGTCTACAGAACTATGAGCCAACAAACCTTCTTTTCTTTATAAATTAGCCAGTTTCAGGTATTTCTTCATAGCAGTGTGAGAACAGACCAAGTGTATTAGTATTCTTATAAAATAGGTCTGGAGGGACTCCTCATCATCTTTCATATGAGGTTATGGAGAGAAGATGGCCACCTATCAGAAAATGGGCTGTAACTAGATACCCAAATCTGCCAGCACCTTGATTTTGGACTTCCCAACCTCCGTAACTGTAAAAAATAAATGTCTGTTGTTTACAAGCCACTCAGTCTAGAGTATTTTGTTACAGCAGCCTGAATGGACTGAGACAGAAATTTGTTACCAGATGTGGGGTGCTACCATAATGAATACCTAAAATGTGGTCATGGCCTTGGCACTGGGTAATAGATAGAGGGTGCATAAGTTTAGAAGTGCATGCTAGTAAAAGGCTACATTGCCATGAATGATAATATGCTTTGAATCTCTTTCCCCACCAAATCTCATATAGAATTGCAAATCCCCTCCTGTGAAGGGGACACGACTGTGAAGCCTGGTGGGAGGTGATGGGATCACAGAGGTGGTTTTCATGAATAGTTTAGCACCATCCTCTTGGCACTGTTTGATTTTGACTGTGAGTGAGTTCTTGTGAGATCTGATCATTTAAAAGTGTGTAGCACCCTCCTTGCCTCTTGCTCCTCTCCTGCCATGTAAGACGTGCCTGCTTCCAGTTTGCCTTCTGGATTAGTCCATTTTGATACTGCTATGAAGAAATACCTGAGACTGGGTAATGTATAAAGGAAAAGAGGGTTAAGGGAATCACAGTTCTGCATGGCTGGGAAGGCCTCATAATCATGGGGAAAGCTGAGCGAGGAGCAAAAACATTCTTACATGGCAGCAGGCAAGAGAGCATGTGCAGGGAATCTGCCCTTTAGAAAACCATCAGATCCCATGAGATTCATTCACTACCACAAGAGCAGCACATGTTTCAATTGCCTCTCACCAAGTCCTTCCCATGACACATGGGGATTATGGGAGCTACAATTCAGGATGAGATTTGTGGGGGGACACAGCCAAACCATATCACTTTCTCCCCTTCAGGTCTACAGAAGGAAGACAGATCCTGAGAATGAAGGAATACGAAGGGGGAAGAGGTCTGGGCTCTAAGTGACCACAGGAGGAGTTGCTACCCTGCCATTTATGTTTCCTGAGGCCCCTGCAGAAGCTGAACATATGCCAACATCATGTTTCCTGTACAGTCTATAGAACTGTGAGCCAACGAAACCTCCTTTCCTTATAAATTAGCCACTCTTTGGTATTTCTTTACAGCAATGTGAGAACATACTAATACAAATGTATGTTACAGGTAAGTCTGAAGAAAGCTCAGGAGAGGAGGAGAGCTGCAGAGAAATCCACAGTAACGTTGGAGAACATGTGGATAATCCTGAACAGAATTTGGGTAGAAAAATGGATAGTCAAGGCCATTCTAATGGGCTGTCTTATGAAAATGAGAAATGCGCTACCAGACAATAGAGAAAAAGCTATACTTGTTATAAAATGGCAAAGGATTTGGCTGAATCGTGCTCATGTTCTAGTATTTTGTGGAATGTAAAACTTGTGAGTGATAAAACTGGGTATTTTCCGGAGGTAATAAATGAAAACAAAGTGTTGAAGTAGCAGCCTGGTCTCTCTTGACAATAAATAGTAAAATGTGAGAAGAAAAAAATGATTAATCGACAGAATTGTTCCCAAAATGGAAGCAGAATTTAAAGTTTTGTAACATTATCTGCATTTTCAAATCAAAAAGAATTACTGTCCGTTTGGCATAGACTACAAACCGTGTGGCCCATCTGATAAGGAAATTCCTCAACCACCTAAAGAGAAGCCAGGAACTATTGTTCAAGATAATAAAATAATGACCTCAAAGTCAATTCACAGATCATCTGGGCTGCTCCTCCACTCAGAGTGTAAAATCCCCCAAAAGCATGGAGCCATTGCACAGAGCCCCATTAGACCTATGTCCGGAGGAGCCACGGGGCGGGGCTCCAGCGTGAGGATGTGGGGAAGCAGGGCCTTTGGGAGATGATTAGGTAATGAGAGTGAAGCCCTCATGATTGACATTAATGGTTTTATAAAAGGGTCCCCAGAGAGATCTCTCACCTCTTCTGTCACTGGGGGACACAGTGAAAAGACTGCCGTCTACAAAGAATGGGCCCTCTCAGGCACCATTATCTGCTGGCTCCTTGATCTTGGACTTCCCAGTTTCCATAAAAGGAGAAATAAATTTCTGTTGTTTATAACCTACCTAGTTTATGGTGTTTTGCATGGAAGCCCTAATGGGCGAAATATGAAATTCTTAATTTCTATGTACTAATTTTTATTGAGTTATTTTTATTACGGATTCTTTAGAATTTTCCAGGTAAAACTCTTACATCAATGGCATATAAAAATACCTTTATTTCTTCTTCACCAATTCTGATGTATCTTATTGATTTTTCTTGTTTCCTCTATTGACCTTAAGGGTTGAATAGTAGTAGAGATAGAAATTATTCTTTACTTTTCCCTGTTACTGAACTTAGGGAATTGTCTCTTTACTTGGTATAACTGTAAAACTCTCTCTCTCTTTGTCTCTCTCTCTCTCTCATATGCATATTTCTACATATTAGATATAGATGTACATATAATCATATATACTTTAAGTATCTCTTATATAAAGAAATGCATATATAAATATGTACAAAGAGAAAGAGAGAGATAATTAGGTTTAGAAAGTATATTTCAGTTCTCATTTTGAGTGTTTTTAGTTAGGCATCAAATTTTGTTGAAGACTTTCTCAGCAACTGTTGACAAAATTATAACATTTTTTGTGATCTATTAATATGCCTTAAGATATGAATGGATTTCTGAATATACAAACAATTTTTGTATTGCTATAATAAATTTCATGGTGTACTATTTTTATGTAGTATAGGTACTGTATATTAATATTTTATTTAGTATCATTGCATTAATTTTCCTGAGTGATGGTCTGTCGATTCTTCTTACATTATTTACTTCAACTGTCTGCATCTGGTTTAGCTTTCAGTTTTGTGATATTTTGTGTTGAGGATTTAATTCATTATTTTATTTTCTTTATATTGGTTAAAAATATGTTAGGTAGTGATCCAGATAGCAGACAAATTAGGATTCAACTTTTTCAGACACTTATGAAATAAGGTGATCGTACATTGGGGTACAAGGAACATGCTAGTAAGCCCACTTTTTGCTCTACATTAGAATCACAAAACTTCACTGATAAATCATAATTTTAGTTTGTACACTGTGGGAAAATATATTTGCTTTTCAAAAAAGAAAAATTAGTATTTAAAATCCATTTCTGTCCAGACATTCAATATACCCTTTCTATTTATTTCTTGAAACTATAAATGTATTTTTACAAATCACTTTTCAGGAAGGTGGAAATTAAAAATGATTCATTTGGAAATGACCAGTAAAAAAAGGGATATTTTTATTTATTTATTTTCAAGCATTTGCTAAAATCACCATACTCCTCTAATTTTTTATTATAGTTTTTTTTTAAATAAAATCAAATCTGGTATTTATGGGTACCAACTCTAAAGTTTTGTGGGAGGTGATAAAGCTCCCCTCAAAGAATCATCTTATATGAAGATACAGAGTTTTAGCAGATGAAAAAGTCAATTGACAAATAACTATATAAGCAACTATTTTTAAAAATCCAGGGAAGAGATTTTGTGGGCAACGGCATCATTAATTGCAAATAAAATATTCAGAACACTGATGGCCAATACTTAGAAAGCATTGTCTCTTCTAGTCTTGTTAACCAACCCTCACTTGACTACATTAAATTATTTCAATCAGATATCCCCTTAGCACATCATACACTTTCCTGATGAGCCTGTTGGGAACATCAGAATCCTCAGCTCCGCACCATCCTCTTCCATCACCAGCTGATAGGAGTTGGCTAGTGGATTAAAATATATTTGTGCTCCCATGACAGGCACTTGTTGCTATAAAGATTACTTCTAGTTTGCATTTTAAGAGAAGAATTTAAATAGGAGATGCAATGAACAGTTTTTTTAAAAAATGGTAACTTTTAATGGATAGGTCAATAGGAAAAGAAATTGTGGGCTTCCAAAAAGAATTCTGAAAGGTCAGAAAGGGCAAAGTCTGCCGTATGATAAAGGATAGGCTTACTTGGCTGAGACAATTTTCTGTAGTAAACAGAGTTAGGGTTGTAAGGAGCAAGACGAGGATTTGGGTCATTACCCTGTAGTGAAAGGAAAAATTTATTTTAATAAAAGTATCTTTTAAGAAGTTTTGATTCCCAGTTTGAATTATAGGAAAGAGAGGCAGGACTTAGGAGACTATTTGGTAAGATTCTAATGAAGAGAGGGACTTTTAAAACTGAATAGTCTCCAACAGAGAATCAAGACCTTAACTTGAATACTGATGCAGAAAAAATTGAGGAGAGACATGGGAGATATGTAGGGGTTCAGGACATGCCACTCCAAAATATGACACCTTGGCATTTGAGGAACAGCAGGAGCAGCCTGCAAAAGTCCTTGACCGAGTCCATCCATTCTACACTGGTGGCTGTCAGGATTGTGGTTTGGCTTCCTGGAGTGCTGGCTGCAGAGGCTGTGGATCTCAATACTATGGTCAGAGGTGGCCTGGCATGGGTCTAATGGGGCTCTGTGCAATGGCTCTAGCCCACTGAGTAGAGGGGTACCCCTGATGATCTTGGAATTGACCTTGAAATCATTAATTCATTGTCTTGGAAAATAATTTCTGGCTTCTCTTTAGATGGTTGAGGACTTTCCTTACCAGATGGGCCAGACCATTTGTGTTCTATGCCATACAGACTGTAATGTATGCATTCAGCCTCTCAAGCTATACACCCAATGTGGCAAGTGAAGTGTTCAATTAAATATTAGAAACTTTTAGTAACGATTGTATTTAATGAGTTTGTTGTCAAGAATATCTACTTTTTAAAATTTACTTTTGACTTGAGAGATTACTGATTATTCAAACTCAAACGATTTAATGTAGTAAGTGAAAAGAACATGCTGAAACAAACTCCATTCCTTAAATGCTTCATAAACAAGGGCGTTGTCTCTGAATCTGGTTAATCCACTGTTTCCTTTTTTTAATGCTCTTTCCCATTTTGTTGCTTTGTTTCAAGAAAATGTGATTCAGTTCGTAAGAAAATAATGTTTTGGCTGAACAATAAAGGGTATCTGTCTGTAAATGTTTGTCATGGCTTGTGGGGTATGAATCATTTTTCCTCCCATGACAATGAAAATTAAAATTATCTACAAAATCCATTAGGATTAATTTAATAACAAGAAATTAACTTGTTGGCACAAATAGCCATTTAAGTGATATAAGTTAACCCAATTTTGAAAATCAAGTGCTATCTTTGAAGCCACTTTCAGCTTCCATAGTCTACTAGGAGTTTTGTACATTCTAGAGAACAGCTGGTTTAAAACTGGATGGACTTTATTATTTTTTCCCTTTCTATTACACTTTAAGTTCTGGGGTACTTGGGCAGAACGTGCAGGTTTGTTACATAGGTATATATGTGCCATGGTGGTTTGCTGCATCCATCACCCAGTCATCTAGATTAGGTAATTCTCCTAATGCTAACCCTCCGCTATCCCCCCACCCCCTGCTATCCCTCCCCTAGCCCCACACACCCAGACAAGCCCCGGTGTGTGACGTTCACCTCCCTGTGTCCGTGTGTTCCCACTGTTCAGCAATATCCAGAATCTACAAATAACTTAAACAAATTTACAAGAAAAAAACAACCCCATCAAAAAGTGGGCAAATGATATGAACAGACACTTCTCAAAAGAAGACATTTATGCAGCCAACAAACGCAGGAAAAAAAAAGCTCATCATCACTGGTCATTAGAGAACTATATTATTTTTAAGGAACATCATAATAAAAACTTGCTCATATTCAATTTTATTATTTCTCATCTGATTGGTCATAATAATCTTGATGTGTAGCTCCTCTACTAAAAATTTTTAAAGTAAAAATAATAATTAAAATTCTTTTCAGTTTCTGGAGGTTAATATTAACACACCAAAAAAAAAAAAAAACCTTCTTAAAGTATTTGACTTAAAAAACATCTAATCTGATACTATACTAACATCTTTTTAAAATTAAAAAGTACTTTTTCGAAAGCCTATCTGTAACAGTTTTCAGAGACATATAAGATTTCCTTGGTAAAATCTGATATTATACACCACATTAAATTATATACCTTAGATTTAAAGACTGTTAACCTACTTTTAAAATAGCTTTTATTGCTTGAGACATTCTGATAATCTAACCTAAAACTTAAAAATGAATGAATTTTGCCATTTATTTAGACAATCTATTACTGGAAACAAAATTTTCACCTTAATTGCTTCTCAGATGATATATTAAAGCCTAATAGCACTGTATCCTGCCCACCAACACACACCAGCATCCTGAGTTTAAAATGTTTTCTCAAATGGTGGCAAGATTTCCTGTTACAGGGCTACTTGAGTCTTTTCATCTTCTTTCCTTTTTGTCTCTCTGACCTGCCCTTTTGTTGGTATTTTAAAGAAATTGGCTTTTTGCTATATTTGGGTAGAGTTTGTCTTAATGAGTTTTCAAAAGTGATCATATTTCTATTCCCCAGAATACATAAACTATCTTTTAGGATGCACTTCAAATATTGAAACAGCATTTATTATTATGGCACACTTGTAAAAATAGCCCCAATAGCATTATATGTTTATACAACCATCTCTCTAAACAGCACCCATTGATATTATTACCCAAATGTTATTTATATTTATATGTGTTTAATCTCCTTCACTTTTGTTCCACAGCTCATAATGACTTTTGGAAAACATCTTTGCTTATCCTAGGAAATAAAGCTTCTAGTTTCATCAATATTAAATCATATCCATCGCAGCGGTAGTGCATTTTAATGTTCATAGAAGGAGGCTAATCAACATTACTCCTCAATTTCCAATTTTTATATTGACTTCAAATGAAAAAGTAATTAATGTAGTCATCCTAAATTAATTTCTTTCTCAATTCCTACTCACTGCACTGCCATTAATTTTTGCTCTGAAATATAAATTTCACCAAATACTTTGGAACAAATGGATTTTGTAGGCATAGAAAGAGAACCAGCTTAGATTTCAGCCTACAGTTTTTCATATAATTTTTATTAGGATTTTTAAAATTTAACTTAATTACAACACTAATGTCCTTTATCATTAATCTTGATTTTCATGAGCGGAGTTAGAGGAAAGGAAAAATACGATAATTCTCTAAAGGGATAAAGAAAACAGACACAGGAATGGCTGCTTCCCTAAATCAAATGGAGTTCGATATTTCTCACTGAATTGTTTATTTTGTAAACTTTATAATGAGGAGAGGTAGAAAGACTTTTATCTAGGTTAAATAAATGACTCTGTTCATAACAATGTTTAACATTTAACAATCGTAAATTAGTCACTCAATGACTCTTAATTCTAGCTGATTTTACAGATCATCTTCAACTCTTTAATGAAACAGGATATAATTTTCAAAATTAATGTACATTTCAATTAGCAAAAAGTACATGTCAATAGTATAGATTTATTACAAAGAATAGCAATTTCTTAGAAGGATTTTGAATATGTAAATAATCACTTCTTTTGAAAAGGAAATTCTTGTACTATTTCTTGTACAATTTCTTGTACTATTCTTGTAGTATTCTTGTACTATTCTGAATAAAAAAAAAAGTCATCATCAAGAGGACATTAGATAACATAATGTCCACTGTCAGAATTCATTCTCACGTGTGCAGCATCCTGTGAGCAGCTCCAGGGCAAGGACATTAACCCTTTCTCTTGTGCAGGGATCTCCTACTGAGGATGGGTTTTAAATTCAGAAGAGCCTGAATTTTAAGGGCTCTGTCTACTTTGAGCCAAATCTTTTCTGTGTTAGATAGTTTCTGATTCTTAACGTTTTTGGGTAGCGGGAGGATGAGAACATCTACTGGTTTCTGAAGGCTTCCATAACAAAGCATCACAAACTGTGTGACTTAAAACCATAGAAATTTATTCTCTCACCACTCTGGAAGATGGAAGTCTGAGAGCGAGGTGTCTGCAGGGCAGATTCCTCCCCAGACAGAGAAGGAGAATCTGTCCCAAGCTCTCCTCCAGCCTTCAGGTGTTTGCTGGCCATCTTTGGTGATCCTTGCCCTGTTAGAAGCAGAAGCCTGGTCTCTGCCTTTATCTTTGTGTGTGTTCTTCCTGTGTGTCTGTGCATCAATTGCTACTCTTTATAAGGACACCAGTCATATTGGATTAAGACCCACCCTAATAAAGGACCTCTTCAAGGAGAACTACAAACCGCTGCTCAATGAAATAAGAGAGGACACAAACAGATGGAGAAATAGTCCATGTTCATGGCTAGGAAGAATCAATATCATGAAAATGGCCATACTGCCCAAAGTAATTTACAGATTCAACGCTATCCCTATCAAGCTACCAATGACCTTCTTTGCAGAACTGGAAAAAACCACCTTAAACTTCATATGGAACCCAAAGAGAGCCCGCATAGCCAAGTCAATTCTAAGCAAAAAGAACAAAGCTGGAGGCATTACACTACCAGACTTCAAACTGTACTACAAAGCCACAGTAATCAAAACAGCATGGTACTGGTACCAAAACAGAGATATAGACCAATGGAACAGAACAGAGGCCTCCGAGGCAACACAACACATCTACAACCATCCAATCTTTGACAAACCTGACAAAAACAAGCAATGGGGAAAGGAGTCCCTGTTTAATAAATGGTGTTGGGAAAACT
>PVKV010012779.1:0-64082 GCA_004027835.1 Alouatta palliata | reverse complement strand
GGATGGAATAAGATGGAATGGAATGAGATGGGATAAGATGGGATGGGATGAGATGGGATGGAATAGGATGGAATAAGATGGAATGGAATGAGATGGGATAAGATGGGATGGGATGAGATGAGATGGATTGGGATAGGTTGGGATGGGGTGGGATGGAATGGGATGGGTGGCATGGGATGGGATAAGATGGAATGGGGTGGGGTGGGATGAGATGGGATGGGATAAGATGGGATGGGTTGGATGGGATGGGATGGATGAGATGGGATGGGATGGGATAGGATAGGATAGGAGGGAATGGGATTGGATGGTCTGAGTTGGGATGGGAATGAGATGGGATAGGTTGAGATGGGATGATGGGATGGGAATGGAATGGGATGCTGAGACTAGGAACATTATTATTTGCACTCACCTATTTACTTTCACAAAGCAGGGTGTCCAAGAGCTTGAGGTGCCCTGAGGTTATAAATGAATGTGCCCATTTGTCCATTAATGAGAGGCTTGAACACAGAGGTGACCTAGAATTTTCAGTCTACTTTAAGTTCCCAGATTCTCTGTGGCAAGCTGAGAGACAGGCTCAGTTCTGACCCCAGCACATGGATAGCACTCCATAAATATCTGTTAGCTAAATTAGTTAATGCTCCCTTATATAAACATTAACTTAAATACAAGATTCACTTTCTGAACGAGCATAGAGCTGTTTCTGAAAGGCGAACTCCATGCCAGGGGCCTGAGAGCAGCCACTCCGTGGAGATCATGCATTTCCTAATTCCTTGCCTTGATAGCAGAGGGGAAAAATACATACCCTGGGGCTCCAACAAGGAATTATAACCCCACTGAAAGGAAAATAATCTGGAAGTGGAGACAATTAGGACTTATCATGAAAAAGCAACCAGAATTCTTTACAGCAAGATCACAGGGGGACCATATCTCTTGGGTATTCAGAAGACACGGAAGAGAAGAGACAGCTCCGTCTTTTTTACTGGAAGGTTCCTCTCCAGTGAGCACCTCTGACTTTCAGGACAGAAATAGCTGGAGAGGCAAGAACATAGTGGGAAACCCAGAAAGGCTCTTTTTCTTAATTTTGGTATCCGTCAGACTTGAATTCTCACCTCAGATTAGGTAAAGCCACTAAGATAAGTAAGCAAGTCTCTAGGATCCGAATACAAGCAGCTGCACAATTTCTTTCCGTTCGCTACGGCCATGTTTGCTTTTGAAAATTAGAAAATTACAAAATAAATAACAAACATGAATGACAACACGCAGAGCTGGTGTAGTTAGAGTGGTACAGATAGATTCATACGCTGATGTATGCACGATGTGCTCTTCCAAGCGTCTCAGCCCATCCCGGGCTGGCGGCTTCTCCCTCCGTGTCTCCAGCCTGATCACACTTCGGAGCTCTGGGAGATATTTTGTTGTCTCCCTGTCTACTTGACATTGCCTCTGGGCTGCCACACAGACAGAACAAACATAACCCGCTGGGCCTGAGTTTAAAAGCTCTTCCCTTCCACAAAATAATCAAACAAAGAAAAATCTCTTCCCACCTCAGTCTTCTCCATCTCAGTAACGGGTACAACCATCTCTTCAGGCCAAAAATCTAGGAGTTGTCCAAAATGCCTTTTCCTCCCTCACTCCACGTTCCATTTGTCAGCAGATCCTATTGGCTCTTCCTTCAAATGATATCCTGAGTCCATCCGATGTTCTCTCAATCTCCCCACAAGGCCAAGGCACCAGCATCTTACCTGGCCCCTGACCTGTTAACCCTTCAACTTCTGCCTGCCTCCATCCACAACTCCCCACTCCTCAATCAGAATGCTCTTTTGTTAAATGCAAGCCACATCCTGTCACCTCCCTGCTTAAACATCCTCAAAGGCATCCCAGTGTATTTAGAATAAAGTCCAAATTTTATACCACAGCCAATGAGGTTCTGCACAGCAGAGGTCAGCAATCTGACCTCTCTCCTTCTACAATGGCCTGATCCGCCTCCATGGAGTTCTTCAAACCTGCACACTGTATCCTACCCCAGGGCCTTTGCACCTGCCACTCCTTCTTCCTGGACCACTTCTTCCCTCTGTTACTGTCCTCTAGATAACTCAAGGGTCACCTCCTCAGAGAAGCCTTCTCTGTCCTCCCCATCTGAAGGAGATCAGCTCCCCATCCACACCCCCCAGAGTAAAACAGTGGATAGAGTGTGATGCCATTTATTTTTTTAAATGAATATTTTAACAGATGAATTCTTGAAAATGCCACCAGTGGTTGCCCCTGGGAGGGGAAGTGGGTGGCTCAGAATGAGATTTTTTTACTGCTTTTGACTTTTAAACCAGGTTCATATATTATTCAAAAAAATTAAATCAAATAAAAAAGAAAGAAGAAAGGTAGGAAGGGATGGAGGAAAAGATGGGAAAGGGAGTAAAAGAGAAAGGGAAAGAGAAAAGAAAGAGAAAAATACTCCTGGGGAATTCTCCCAAAGAGTTCATGCAACAAACAAAAATATTCTATTCAAGAAAATTATCACTGTGTATTAAACTGTAAGGAAACAAAGAGATAAAATAAATGTCCAGAAACCAAGAAGTACTGGGGAAATAGTGCTTTGTGGTTAGGATGCAGTAGTATGAAGCCATTAATATTGATCATTATTATGATCATGGAAATGGAGAGAAATGTTTATGAGGATAATTAATGAAAAATAATGAAAAACAGACTACAAAAGAGTATATTAAGAAGAGAAAATAGCACAGTGGAAAGTGGAAAATTGTTGAAGAGAGAAGTTCCCTAGCTCTCCTCCGCTCTTTAAGGGAGTCCACAACACACACACACACACACACACACACACACACACACACACACACAGATGTTGGCAATATCTCAATCCATCTTAGAGATCGGAGACCGAGGCTCACAGGGCTCCCAAGTAGGACTTGAGGTGGCAACACAGGCAGGGGAGAGGCCAAGGTTAGGACACAGGGAGCACAGAGCTGACCTGGCTTCTCAGCCTCCACACCGCGGACATTCGGGACTGGATCATTTCCGAGCTGTAGGAGAACCATCCCGTGTACCATCGGATGATTGGCGGCATCTGGGGCCTCTGCGCACTGGCTGCCTATTATGCCCCCAACTCCAGTCATGACAAACAAAAACGTCTCCAGATATTGACAAATGTCCTTTGGGTGGCAGTGCAGGGGAGTCGTCCCCAGTTGAGAACCCCTATACTAGCAAATTACTTAACTTCTCTGACTGCCAGCTTGTCCATCTGTACAACAGAGAGAGGAGTGCCTGGCACATAAAGAACATCTCTACCCACCCCATGTACTCATTAATTGCAGCTGTATTTTATTATTATAATTATTTAGAGACAGGGTCTTGCTCTGTCTCCCAGGCTGGAATGCAGTGTTGTGATCACGTAACCTCAAATTCCTGGGCTCAAGCAATCCTCCCACCTCAGCCTCTTGAGTAACTGGGACTACGGGCACACATCACCAAACCCAGCTAATTTTTTTTTTTTTTTTTTTTTTTTTTTTTTATCAGACAGGGTCTCACTATGTTATCCAGGCTGGTCTCATGCAATCCTCTCACTTCAGCCTCCCAAAGTGCTGGGATTCCAGGTGTGAGCCACCACGCCCATCCTCAGCTATATATTTTTTTAAAGTATTTGCACTTTAAATGGCCTTTAGAGTGCCTTTAAAATAAAATAGGTGAGGATCTTTCTCTCACGGGAATCCTGATTGCTAGCTTTTTGTAGTATGACTTAGTGACACTTACTATTTAGCATTTACTCATCCCCTCACATAGACCCGTCTGATTTTATAGCACATGTGTGCACCGTCGCAAGAGCAGGCAGTGGAGGCTTTACAGGACCATGTTTAATTAATAAAATATTGGGAAGCACTTTGCTGCTTTAAGTACTCCATCATGATAATAGCCCCGATTTCCACACAGGGGTCTTTGTAGCTTAACAGCAGCTCAAGTCATAAATTGCTTTCAAGTCTTAGTCAAAGTTTTCCAGAGGCTGCAAATGACAGCTTAAGAACCAGAGATTCCCTCATCCAACCCCTCATTGCACAGATGGAAAGTCTGGGCTGCTACCAGCCCAGGGAAAGTGACCTGTCTGACATTCCACAGCTTGTAAAGGACAAAGCGGGGATGACAGCGGTTCTCCTGGCTTACAAGGCCACTTCCCTGCTTCCAGACCCCAGTCCCTCAGGAAAACATCATTAATCCATGTGAGATTCATTGGATCAGCAAACTGGGTACTTCTGACCAAAAGCTGAGCCTCTGAGTGGGCCCCTCTATTTAGAATTAGCCCAAGAGTGAGGCTGGAGTGGGTGATTTAGGAGGGGAAAAAACAGCTTGAAAAAAGTTATTCTTCCCCCACATCCACCCACACGCAAACTCCCCAAATCATCCGTGGGATGACAAGGCCGGGGATTACATCATCTCTTAAGTGGGCAACACGTACAAAATGGTTTAAAGATTCTCTGTCACCCAGAGTAGACTCGCCTGGCTCCCCACCACATGGTCATGCAGGCAGGCACCGCTTACATAACCCTGTGTCAGGAAACTCACTACCACCTCCCGAAGTCGCCCGAGGCCCCTGGTACCTGCCAGTCCCCTAAAGGCCACAGGCTCCTCGCTGCAAGCTCCTACGTCTCCCTCTGTTAGAGCTTTCTCGGCCCCCAGCATGTGCCCATCCAGCACCCAAGGTGGGCTGGAAGTGGATGATGCCCTCAACCAGTGGTGGATGGGAGTTGGTGGAGAAAGACTCCAGTTCCCTCCCTGATCTGGGGGACAGCTTGGGTGTGTTCCTTGTAGTCTCCTGGGGCCCTCCCCTGGGATTCCATGTTGACCCGGGACACTGCTTCGGCTGCCTCTTCTTTCCCATCTCACTGTCCCCTCCCTCACCAGGACTTCCTGGAATCCCTTCCCAAATCAACTGCTCAAATGCAGATTGTCAAATCTTAGTTTTAGGGTCGTCTTAAAACTGGGAGACCCACTGCTATTTTATATCAATAGTGAAAAGTGGTTTCCCAAAACCAGAATGTGACCTAGAGTTACGTCAACAGAAGCATTATATATAGCATGAGGGAGGTGACGATCTGTCTTCTCAGCTTCAGTAGGGGTCCACCTACTAGGGCCCACCAGGTAGCAACCAAACAGCCAGGTCTGGCTCAAGCTAAGCTTGCTTCTATAAGACCTCTCCATCACCGTCTCCCTCCGATGGTGACTCTGGGGTCACCTAGGAGAAGTCAGGATGCTTTTCCCTACAGACGCCCTACTACATTTCAGCACAGCTCCCAAATGCCCCCAGGCTACTCCCACTCTTGTGCTCTTTCCTTAAGCATTTCCTTAAAATGCTTCTTTCTGTAGCCAGAAACTACATTTCCCACACATGCCTGGTTTATACTCCCCGGAAGAGTGTGCACTTCACAGGGACAAATTTATCTTTGTTTTGTTGTTGTTGTATTGGTTTTGGGGGGTTTTTTTGAGACAGAGTCTTGCCCTGTTGCCCAGGCTGCAGTGCAATGGTGCAATCTTGGCCCACTACAAACTCCACCTCCCTGGTTCAATCCATTCTCATGCCTCAGCCTCTGAATAGCTGAGATTACAGGCGTGCACCACCATGTCTGCTAAAAGCTTTAGTAGAGATGGGGTTTTGCCATGTTGGCCAGGCTGGTCTTCAACTCCTGGACTCAAGTGATCCACCTGCCTTGGCCTCCCAAAGTGCTGGGATCGCAGCTGTGAGCCACTTCGCCCAGCCTTGCAAACTTATCTTTATATCTTTCTTAATTCTTAGAATCACAAGCCATTAGTGGATGAAGAAAACACAGCCTCAGTTTCCTCGTGGAGAAACTTCTTCCCCTCCAGAAGACCCATTCCAGCTAATGAATGTCCCCCTTAATGGAGGCCACCCAGAATGGAACACAAATGTTTCAGGTGAGCCCCTCCTAGGACAGAAAAGAAAGAGATGTCACTTCCCTCATGCTGTTATCATGTTTCTGTTGATATAACTCTAGGTAGGTCGTGGTCTGGTTTTGGAAAACCACTTTGCACTGTTGATACAAAATAACAGTAACAACAATCGTAGCAGCAACAATGTAATAATAATAATAACATAAAAACCCACATGTATCTTTAATATGTCAGTCCCTACTCTTCTATCAAATTACAATGGATCAAAGTCTGGTGGGGTTTCTCACACGTGTCTGGACTCACCCCTTAGATCCCGTTTGTTCCCTCTTTGGACCTGAGTATCACAAGGTACGTTTTTCCATCTAATATTTCCCCTTTTGGGATGCAGCCTCTCCCCACTTCTCTGAACCCTAAGCCCTCCCATGACTGCCTGATATTTACACATTAGATCCAAGGGCCCCAGTCCCTCTTGTAGCTCACGGAGTAAATGTAATTTCATCAGCACCAAGGAGAGCTACTCACCATGCGCTTCAGATCTCTCTGCGGTAGGTATAGTTATTATCCCACCTTACAGATGACGAGCTGAGGCATGGAGCAGTTATATAACTTGCAGTTCCACATTTAGGAAGGCTGGACTGAGATCCAAGCCCAGGCTGGCTGGCCCTGGACCAGGCACTCAGCACTGCTCCAGGGGCTCTTATTAAATATGCAAATAAAGCACAGTGAAGCCACAGTGACCCCGGTGAGAGAAAATCGCAAATCTAGGGTTTTGTTTCATTGTTTTGGATGGTTTTTTGTTGTGGTCACCGTAGACAAAGATTTTGATTACTATAGTTCTAGGTTCCTGAGGTTCATTTTAAGAATACAACAAGTTAGGAGATGTTCTGGAGTACTTTGGAGCTCACAGAATTAATCCCTACTGATAAATTTTATTTTGTTGTTGTGTTTTGTTTTAGAGACAGGATCTTGCTCTGTTGCCCAGGCTGGTCTCTCTAACTACTTGGCTAAAGTGATCCTCCCACCTCATCTTCCCAAGCAGCTGGAACTACAGGCATGTGCTACTGCATCCAGCCTAGAATTTGATCCTCCCAAATAACCCTGCTGGAGAAAAAGTACTTTAACTTCATATTACAGATTAAGAAACTGAGGCTCCCAGAGGCTACATGTAATCATTTTGATCCAGGATCATGCTCAGGAAGGGGAAGAGGCAGGACCTGAATCTGCAACCCCAGAGTCCAGTGGCCTTGAGGCTGCCCCTCTGGAGGGTCTCCCCTGGATCCTCCCTCCTCTCCACGTGAGAAGAAGCTGGGATGGAGGGAAGTGGGGATGTGCATGTGCAGTGTATACATATGCACAGGAGTGTGGAATTGGTGCTACAGAGAGAAGGGGGGGGAGTCTGTCTCCATGGTTACCCTGAGCCTGAACAAAACATCACACACAGATTACCATAACCTCAAGCATCACCATCCCTCCTCCTGGCGATAGCCAGAGAGAGCGGACTGCCAGGCCTTCCAACCTGCCCGCCTGCTTCTGAGACCCTTCCTTTTTCATTATGCCATGATTAAACCTGGCACGTTATACCAGCTAAATGCTTTCTAATTATTTACAAATTCACCTTCATGGCATCCCATGAGATAATGATCCCGCTGCACATTTCTGTAACATTCTGCCCACCTTCAAAAACTCAAATTGAGTTACTGAGATTATCTCATTGATCCTCCCACTTAAGGCTCTGTCGGATCCATAGAGAGCAGTCCGGGCTGTTTTCATCATCACATAGGGATACCGAGGCACAGATGTGTAAAAGTTGCTGTCTGGGATTTCACTGCAAATCAGTGTGGAGGCTGCAGAGGTCATTCTAGGATCTTTTTCTAACCTTAGAAAAGAGAGAATAAGTGGGTTTCATCTAAAGGCCAATCCTAGTCATTGATAATGGCTACTGATCACCTGTGTTAGGAAGGATTCTGAGGGAGCACCTGAGATTTGTAGAGAAACAATGTGATCAGTTAAGGATGTCAAGGAAGGATGTAAGGAAGGGAGCAGTGCTGGCACCTGTGCTGTGTACGTTCCATTCCACCCTATGATGTGCTAAATGTTCCTATGAAGGTTGCATGTTAGTTCTCAACCAGGAGCAATTTTGCCTCCCAAGAGATATTTGGCAGTGGCCAGAGACATTCATGGGTGCTACTAGCATCTAGTTGGTAGAAGCCATGAAGACTTCTAAAAACTCTGCAATGCACAGGATCGACCCTCCACCCCCACAACAAAGAATGATCAGGTGCAAAATGTTAACAGGGCCAAAGTTGAGAATCCCTCAGCAGAACACAACCACACATACTCATTCACACACACACATGCAAGCACACACACACACAGGCATGCACACACATGCATGTACCCACACAGGCACACACAGGCAGATATGTGCATACACGCACACATGTGCACACTCTCACATGCACATGCACACATGGATGCATACATGAACACACACTACACACACCTGTGCACACACATACACACACATTCACGTACACACACAGATATGCACACCTCTGCACACATGCACACGCACACACATGCACACATACACCTCACACATGCACATATGCACACATACATACACATTTACAGATACACACACATATGCACACAGACACATGCACACAAACATGCACACACACCTCCACACATGCACACATGCAAATACCCACACATATACATACACACATACACATTCACGTGTGCACACATATGCACACAGGCACATGCATACATGCACACGCACATGTACACACACACACACAACAGTTTGGGCTTCTTTCCTGGGTCAACATCAGATCAGAAGTCAACATGAGTATTTATACCTTCATATGTCCAAAAACAAAATTCCTGATTTTCTCCCTAAACCTGTTCCCCCGCCCCCACCCCCGCCCCATTTTTCTTCATATCAGTAAAAGGCATCACCCACCAGCTTCTGGAGCCAAAACCCTAAGGGTGACCCCTGACTCCTCTCCTTCCTCCATTGGACTCATCATAGTCCTGCCCTTTCTTCCTGCAAAACACTCACTGATCCTGTCACCCTTCTTCACCCCCATCACCATTGCTCAAGCTGCCATCACCTGCTGCGTGGACCACTACAGATGCCTCCTAACTGGACCCAGCCATTCACACTTCCCTTCAGGTCCCTCTCCCACCCCAGGGCCTTTGCACTTGCGATTCCCTCTGCCTGAGGCTCTTTCCCCAGATCTCCACAGGGAGGCTCCTTTTTGACATTCAGTTCTCAAGAGAAATGTCACCTCCCCAGAGCCTTCCCTC
Source organism: Alouatta palliata (assembly GCA_004027835.1). Lineage (NCBI taxonomy): Eukaryota > Metazoa > Chordata > Mammalia > Primates > Atelidae > Alouatta > Alouatta palliata. Next base: position 54,860 of record PVKV010012779.1, on the reverse strand, counting down.
TTCTCAATCACTCTCCATCCTATCACTTTTCTTTTCTTTCTTTCATTGTCATTCTTATGCTCTAAAACCATCTTATTTGCTTAGCTGTTGCCTCACCACATCTCCCCCCAAATTAATTATGAATTCGTTAGAGACCTCATCTTGTTCACCACTGTATTCTCAATATCAATAATACTAATAATAATAGGAAAAAAACAGTGCTTGGCATACAGTATGCACTCAAAAAATTCTAATAAATAAATGAATGAATGAATGAAATGTCAAGCACAGATGCCCTTCCAGCAACCTAAGAAGAGACCCACAGGACATGAAGATGCTCTTAGAATCCCCAAGCCTGAGAGCCTTCCCTCCACTGGACTCTGGCCCCTCTGGGCATCAGGCAGGTGGGGGGACTTGCACGTGGCTCTGGGGCCTCGCATCCCTGCCCCAGGTGGGGTAGTGCTGACTGACAGCGAGGGCACTTCCTAGAATCAGTTCAGATTCAACCAAACGCTACTTTTCCATCCAGTGTCCCCATCACAGACCATCTCTGCATTCTGAGGGCCTTATACAGACCCCACAGTAGCAAATGTGTGCTGTGCACTGAGCCTGTGCCAAGCACTATAGTGGGGACAACAGCTCTGTGTCCTCTCAATCTCACATCAACCCCTAAGATGTTTGGTTGTTTTTTGTTTTTTGGTTTTTTTTGAGACAGAGTCTCGGCCTGTTCTTCAGGCTGGAGTGCAGTGGTGTGATCTCAGGTCACTGCAACCTCTACCTCCTGGGTTCAAGCGCTTCTCCTGCCTCAGCCTCCCGAGTAGCTGGGATTACAGGCCTGCACCACCACGTCTGGCTAATTTTTGTAATTTTAGTAGAAACGGGGTTTCACCATATTGACCAGACTGGTCGTGAACTTCTGACCTCGTGACCTGCCTGCCTAGGCCTCCCAAAGTGCTGGGATCACAGGCATGGATGACAAAGTGAGACCCTCTCTCAAAAAGAAAAAAAAAAAAAAAGACACTATCAGGATGAAGTGCCTGATATAATTCTATTGCATATCCAGAGCTTAATAGCAGTGGTGGAATGAATGAGTGAATGAATGAGTCAATGAATGAATAAGTGGACCACAATTCTACTCACAACTTTTTGATTCTAAACTCAGTGACGATGTCTACCACACTCTTCCCTCCTATTTATCCAAACCTAACAGGTCTCCCCAGGTCTAGCATTTACTTATCAATAGAGCAGGTGGGTTCTCTGAATCTTCTCTTTTCACTGGGGTGCTGTTAGAGTCTTCCTCTCATAGCACCAGCATCACTGCTGGTTGGCATTTACGTCACTGGACCCTTTGCAGCTCAAGATGCAAGGCACATTCACGTACTGTCTCAGCCACGTGCCCTCACTGGGCACCACAGATGTTGAATGGCTGGAACTTTCTGAGAGAATTGCTCCAGAATCACTCATCCCCCTGGCTTCCATCCACTCAAGATCTTGAGCTGCAAAGTAAAACTGGGCAAAGACATGGAGAAATGTGGGAACAGTGCATGCCGGGAATTGTGGTTTTACATTCACCATTTCTGTTATGAAAGGAACTACAAGCATCCTTCAAGTAATATGCAGGTCTTTCTTTTTTTTCCATGCTCATGTCACCAAGAGGTAAGAAAGAGATCTTATCTCCAGCTAGTAAAGTCATAAAATGGGCTGGGTGCAGTGGCTCACACCTGTAATCTCAGCACTTTGGGAGGCCAAGGCAGGTGGATCCCCTGAGGTCAGGAGTTTGAGACCAGCCTAACCAACATGGTGAAACCTCATCTCTACTAAAAATACAAAAATTAGTGAGGCATAGTGGTGCATGCCTGTAATCCCAGCAGCTCAGGAGGCTGAAGCAGAAGAATTGCTTGAAACTGCCAAGCACGGTGGCTCACCCCTGTAATCCCAGCACTTTGGGAGGCTGAAGCGGGTGGATCACAAAGTCAGAAGTTCAAGACTAGCCTGGCCAAGATGGTGAAACCCTGTCTCTATTAAAAATACAAATATTAGCTGGGTGTGTTGGCAGACGCCTGTAATCCCAGCTACTCAGGAGGCTGAGGCAGAGAACTGCTTGAACCTGGGAGGCAGAGGTTGCAGTGACCCAAGATTGTGCCACTGCATTCCAGCCTGGGTGACAGAGCAAGACTCCATCTCAAAAAAAAAAAAGAATTCCTTGAACTCAGGGGGCAGAGGTTGCAGTGAGCCAAGATCACGCCACTGCACTCCAGCCTGGACGACAGAGCGAAACTCTATCTCAAAAAAATAAAGTCATAAAATGGAAGTAAATCCCAACAACGGAGAAATCCATTTAATTACATCAATGTCAACCAGCAGTACCATGGAAGATATGTCAGGGGGACTGCATTGCAACCAGGTGAAAGGTGAGCAGTATCAACGAGAACCCACCACTCACCCTGTTTATGAGCAAAGGGTAGCCCTAACGAGACCTTTCCATACAGAAAAGAAAAGGGGAAATCATTGCAAATAAGACACTGGGGACTATTCTACCACCCGAGAAACAGGAAGGCTATCCTCGAGGTAGACAATAAAAGCGGGTCTTTGAGACGTGCTTGTTAGAGGAAATACACAATCATTCAGGAAAGCATGTGTTTGCGTCCCTAAGAAAATATAAACTCTATCACGAAGACTTGGCAGATCGGAAGATCAGACAACAGATTTAGCCAAGGAGAGCTGCCAGGAAGGCAGGCTAGGTGAAGTGGAAGCCAAATGGGGAAAGCACGGGCTGAAAAGGAGCTAAAAATGCAAACGCGGAGCTAAAATACACATTTGAAGCCACAAGGAGCAGACTCAATCCTACGGAAAATTGAATCAACAATGTAGAGTGTTAGTGGCACCAAGCTCCAGAAAGTTAATTCCCTGCCAAAGACGAGGTATTTTGATATGAGTCATGGACATAATTAGGTACAACACTAGGGGCACAGAGAATGTTTCTTTCTTTTCTGTGTCTTTTCTGAGATGGAGCTGGAACCAGGGCCTAGAGCCTTCTCTGGCTTCAGTAAAAGTGCCTCCTTTGCTGTCCTTTAGAAGACCAAACAGAAACCAGGCTGGAGCCCAGTGGGCAGAAAGCAAGGACAAGATCTCTCAGGCCAGCCAAAAGCATCCTCAAAGCTGGTCTAGCAGAGCTTTGATCACGAGCGTAGAAAAGTATAAAAGGTTTGAGGCTCAGAGTCCTCTCTCGAACATTCAGAGGTACCAACAGCTGGAGGACGAACTTTCTAAACTATTTTGGAATACAAAAGAAGGGGATAAAAGGAACATGAGAATTATGACAGAGAAAGCGGGAGACATAGAGGTCAGAGGACAGAAAGCAATTCCATAAATAAGTGGTGTCCCTGAAGATGGCAGCCTGCATGCATAGCCTGGATGGATGGTATGAAATAGTAGGAACTGGAATAGAAGAAATGTACACTTAAAATGTAAAACCCAGAACACTGACAACGTCGAGTACCAGCAAGCACGTGGGGCAACAGGAGCTCTCACTCAGTGCCAGGGAATGAAAACTGGTACAGCGACATTGAAAGACAGTTTGGGGCTGGGCACGGTGGCTCATGCCTGTAATCCCAGCACTTTGGGAGGCCGAGGTGGGCGGATCACAAGGTCAAGAGACCGAGACCACCCTGGCCAACATGGTGAAACTTCGTCTCTACTAAAAAGTACAAAAATTAGCTGGGCATAGTGGCACGCACCTGTAGTCCCAGCTACTCGGGAGGTTAGGCAGGAGAATTGCCTGAACCCAGGAGTTGGAGGTTGCAGTGAGCCGAGATGGCACCACTGCACTCCAGCCTGGCACCTGGCAACAAAGCGAGATTCTGTCTCAAAAAAAAAAAAAAAAAAAGAAAGAAAGAAAAGAAAAGAAAGACAGTTTGGGCCAGGTGCAGTGGCATGCCGGTAATACCGGCACTTTGGGAGGCCAAAGCAGGAGGTTCCCTTGAGCCCAGGAGTTCAAGACCAGTCCAGGCAACATGGTGAGACCCTATCTCTATAAAAAATACAAACTTAGCCGGGCATGGTGGCACACACCTGTAATCCCAGCTACTCAGGAGGCTGAGGTGAGAGGATCACTTGAGCCCAGGAAGTCAAGGCTGCAGTGAACCATGATTGTGCCATTGCACTCCAGCCTGGGCAAGAGAGTGAGATCCTGCCTCAAAAAAAAAAAACTGTATTATATAACAAAAATAATATATTATCATCAAAAATGATGATAATACAAGTAAGTCTTCCTAAGCTGACCTCACTGTTGAAGTCAATTTAAAAACCCAACATTTTTGGGAGGCCAAGGCAGGTGGATTGCCTGAGCTGAGGTGTTCCAGACCAGCCTGGACAATGTAGTACAACCCCATCTCTACTAAAAACACACGAATTAGCCAGGCATGGTAGTACACACCTGTAATGCAAGCACTTTGGGAGGCCAAAACAGGGGGATGGCTAGAGCCCAGGAATTTGAGACCAACCTGGGAAACACAGCAGGAAAGAAAGAAAAGAAAAGAAACAGAGAGAAAAAAAGAAAGAAAGAAAGAAAGAAAGAAAGAAAGAAAGAAAGAAAGAAAGAAAGAAGGAAAGAAAGAAAGATGGAAGGAAGGAAGGAAGGAAGGAAGGAAGGAAGGAAGGAAGGAAGGAAGGAAGGAAGGAAAGAAAGAAAGAAAGATGGAAGGAAGGAAGGAAAGAAAGAAAGAAAGATGGAAGGAAGGAAGGAAAGAAAGAAAGAAGAAATAAAGAAAGAAAGAAAGAAAGAAGAAAGAAGGAAGGAAAGAAAGAAAGAAAGATGGAAGGAAGGAAAGAAAGAAACAAAGAAAGAAAGAAAGAAAGAAAGAAAGAGAGAAAAGGAGGAAGGGAGGAAGGGAGGGAAGGAAGAAGGAAGGAAGGAAGGAAGGAGAGTGAGAGAGAGGAAGGAAGGAAGGGAGGGAGGGAGGGAGGGAGGGAGAGAGAGAGGGAGGGAGACAGTTTGGCAGCCTCTTGCAAAACTAAATATACCCTTATCATACTACCCCAAAATTGTGCTCCTTGGTTGTTAGTTGAAGTTAAAAACCTATGCCTAAATAAAAAGCTGCACATACATGTTTATAGCAGCTTGATTCATAATTGCCAAAACTTAGAAGCAAACAAGATGTCCTTCAGTAGGTGCGTGGATAAAGCACAGTATATCCAGACGATGGCACATAGTTTTCAGTACTAAAAGAAATAAGCTATCAAGCCATGGAAAGACACAGAGGCAACAAATGCTTTTTTTTTTTTTTTTTTTTTTTTTTGAGACAGTCTCCATCTGTTGCCCAGGCTGGAGTGCAGTGGTGCGATCTCAGCTCACTGCAACCTCCGCTTCCCCGGTTCAAACGATTCTCCTGCCTCGGCCTCCCAAGTAGCTAGGATTACAGGGGTGTGCCACCATGCCCAGCTAATTTTTGTATTTTTAGTAGGGATGGGGTTTCGCCATGTTGGCCAGGCTGGTCTTGAACTCCTGACCTCAGGTGATCTGCCCGCCTCAGCCTCCCAAAGTGCTGGGATTATAGGCACAAGCCACCACGCCTGGCCACGAATGCATATTGCTTAGTGAAAAAGCCAGTCTGAAAAGGCTACATCCTGTATGATTCCAACTCTATGAGAGTTTTTGGAAAAGGCAAAACCATGGAGACAGTAAAAGGATCAGGGGTTGCCAGGAGTTTGGGGGAAAGAAAGAACATGAAGGCAGAGCATAGGGAAATTTTTGGGGGTGGTGAAATGACTTTGTCTGACACTACAATGGTGGGTCCCTGTCTTACACATTCATCCAAGCCCACAGAATGTGCAATGCTATGAGTGAACATAACATAAACTATGGACTCTGGGTGATGGTCCCAGTGACATGCCGGTGAAGGCCCATCAGTTGTTACCAATGCACCATTCTGATGGGAGATGCTGGTAACGGGGAGGCTATGCATGTGTGAGGAAAGGGGGGATACGGGATGTGTCGATACTCTACGCTCCATTTTGCTGTGAACTTAAAACTGCTTTAAAAAATAAAGTGTGTTGTCTGGACGCGGTGGTTCACGCCTGTAATCCCAGCACTTTGGGAGGCCGGGGCAGGTGGATCACTTGAGACGAGGAGTTCAAAACCAGCCTGGCAACGTGGTGAAACCCTGTCTCTACAAAAAATACAAAAATCAGACGGGTGTGGTGGTATGCTTCTGTAGTCTTAGCTACTTGGGGAGCTGTGGCGAGAGGATTGCTTGAGCCTAGGGGACAGACAGGTTGCAGTGAGCCGAGACCGCACCATTGCATTCCAGCCTGGGCAACAAGAATGAAATTCCATCTCAAATAATAATAATAATCATAAATATAATCAAGTCGTCCTAAGCTGATCTCAACAGGTACCAGGTCAATTAAAACTCCAACATTTTGGGGAAGCTGAGGCAGGTGGATTGCCTGAGCTCAGGAGTTCAAGACCAGCCTGGCCAACATGGTGAAACCCCGTCTCTACTCAAAACACAAAAATTAGCTGGGTGTGGTGGTGCATGCCTGTATTCCCAGCTACTCGGGAGCCTGAAGCAGGAGAATTGCTTGAACCTGGGAGGTGGAGGTTGCAGTGAGCCGAGATCGCACCACTGCACTCCAGCCTGGGTGACACAGCAAGACTCTGTCTCCAAAAAAATAAAAATTAAAGACCCAACGTTTATATAGTCCATCATGGAATTCTCTGTTTTGAAGATGAATGGGGAAAATCTTCTAGGAATTCAGGAAAAATAATAATAATAAGTTGCCCACGAAGGAAGAAAACTTGGAGCTGACCTCAGACATCGCTTCCTCATCGCTGGATGCCAGAAAACAAGGATAGCTGCCCTCAGGATGTTGACGGGAAAGGTTTAAACCTGTGGGGTCTGTGCCCAGCCACGAGGCCTTCCACATCCATAGGCCGTGGAGAGATACTGCTAAGAAAACAAACGCTGAGGAGTGTGCCACGTGCATTGAGGAGCAAGTCCACTATTCATGGCCGTCTCTGCTTTCATCCCACATCACCAGTCCCTGGCTCTCAGGCTCACCGCACTCCGGCGTACCAGGCTTGTCCCCATTCCTCAAACTCGCCCCGCTCTTTCCCTGCGCAAAGCCCTTGCTGATGCCATATCCTCTGCCCAGACACGGTTTCCTCTGATCACCTGTGGCTGGCTTCCTCTGAGTCTTCAAGTCTCACTCAGATGCCACCCGCTCAGAGAGGGAAAAGTTTGCTACTTTGTATATCATGCACATGCGCACACACACACACACACACACACACACGTGAGCACAGACACACGACTGGAAGTTCCATGAGGACAGGAACCTAGTCATCCTCTTCACTGAATCCAGCTTCCATCATTGCACCTGGCACATAGACGGTGACCAGCCCACAGACCATCATATCTAGCGTTCGAAGCCAACCAGCACCCATATGAATAAAAACAAGGAAACCTGACGAAAGGGTGTTGCAATTAGCCATGAAACCAGTTAAGCCCAGAATTAAGTTGCAATGATTGTGACGCATGTGAATAAAAAACAGAATTCAAGAGCAACTAATTTTCTCATCCTACCAGGGAAGATGTAATAGATGCTGTCTTGTTCTTCATAATTATAACAGAAATAGAGGTCCAAGAGTTAACAATAGAATTAACATCAGTAGGTATGCTTTTTCAATCATTAGTAAAGAAAAAAAAAAAAAGCAAAACCTAATCTATATAGTAAAGATTAAAAAAAAAAACAAAAAATGAAAACATTAAAAAAAAAAAAAACTAAGAATTGGAAGCATTCAACAAAAAGAAAGACGTGAGACCAAAGGTGTTTGCTATAGAAATAAATGTTATTTGGTTAAGACTCTGGGGTTGTACCGAAAGATAAGTAAATAAAGCTGACTCTATGTTCTTACCAGATATTCACCTAACAAAAAGACATGGAAAAGTTAAAATAAAAAGTCTAGTGAGAGATATATCAAGGGAATACAAACAAAAGAAAGTAGGGATAGCAATATTAAAATATGAAAAAGTAGAATGCAAAGTAAAAAGCATTCACTGGGGGAAAATAGCCATTTTATCTTGAGGAAAGATAAAATCCACAATTCCACAATGAAAATATAACTGTCAGGAATCTCCTTTTGATGAATAACATAGACTCAAACTTTATTTTATGAAAACAAAAACTATCAGAAATTCAAGTAAAAATGGAAAGAACCCTATTGAAGAGAAAGTAAACCTACCTCATCCAGCTTTTGGCAGATAAAGAGAGGAAAGATAAATAAATAACAATTTAGAGGCCATGCACAGTGGCTTACGCTTGTAATCCGAGCACTTTGGGAGGCTGAGGTGGGAGGACTGCTTGAGGCCAATAGTTTGAGACCCACCTGGGCAACATAGTGAGACCCATATCTACAAAAAAATTTTTTTTTAATTAGCCAGGTGCTGTGGCATGTACCTGTAGTCCCAGCTACTCAGGAGGCTGAAGTGGAGGGATCACTTGAACCCAGGAAGTTCAAGCTACGGTGAGCCATGGTGGCACCACTGCACTCCAGCCGGGGTGATAAAGCAAGACTCTGTCTTAAAAATATATATATAACAATATAAAGCACTTAAATAATACTAGCTATAAAACTGCTTTAAACTGTACACAGGGAATATACCTGTTTTTTCAAATAAAACATTTATGAAAAAAATTTTTAAGCAGAAATTGCATAAGCTACTTTCTCTATCATTCAGTAAATTAGAAATTAATAACAAAAATTTAAGCTAATAAGGCAAGGCATTTTAAGCAAATAAGACAAGGCATTTTTTAAATAGATGGAGTCTCATTATATTGTCCAGGCTGGTCTCTAACTCCTGGATTCAAGTGATCCTCCCACCTCAGCCTCCCAAAGGGCTGGGATCACAGGCGTGAGCCACTGCACCTAGCCTGTACTGGGACATCTGTAAATTATTCTTGGATCAATGAAGTAAAAAAATCAAAATTTCTGAACTTTTAGAGACAGAATTGTAATTGCATAATTTTTAGAAAATCATCTCAAAGAAAGCACTGCACTTTAAAGTACTACACTCATAGGATATGGCCAAAGCTGTACTCACAGGCAAACTCATAGAATTAAATGAATTTATAATTTTTAACTATGAAAAAACAAAGTTTCCAACATAAAAACTTGCAAACATTACCTCAGAAAAGTCAGACAAAAGAAAACTAGGATGTATCAGAAAATTTAAACAAACAGAATCAATAAATACAAGTGTAATGATCCTTTTAAAAAAATATGGAGGAGGGGGCAAGAAAGCAGCAAAGCTGGCATGACCTGGGATGGAGAAAAAAAGGGAGAAGGCTAGAACAAATCAGGCCTGGGGACTGTGGGATGTGCAGTCTCAATATAGGTCCCATGCAAAGGTTTCAAGCCAGTCAGCACTCTCCGGAGGTCTAGAAAGCAATTTTTACTGGGGCCCATGTCACCCTTGGTAGATTTGAGCAAGACAAAACCATTAGAAAGAGAAGAAAAACCACAACATACACAGGAGGAGGAATGAGAAAAGGAAACTCGTCAAAGAGAGGCTTTTTCTTTAAATCCTTTTAAATTCCTTTTAATACTTATTAAAATTCCTTTTAATTTATTTTAAAAGGAATACTATGCTAAACAGCTAAAATACTATGCTAAATTTTATGCAAATACATTTGCAACTCTTGATGAAGAAATGATTTTCTGAGAAAAGACAACTCACTAAAAATTGACTTAAGAAGTAGAAAACTGGACCATGTGTGGTAGCTCACAGCGGTAAGCCCAGCACTTTGGGAGGCCAAGGCAGGAGGATCACTTGAGCCCAGAAGTTCAAGATCAGCCTGAGCAATATAGCAAGATCCCACCTCTACAAAAAAAAAAAAAAAAATTAAATTAGGCGGGCATAGTGACACATGCCTGTAGTCTCAGCTACTTGGGAGTCTGAGATGGGAGGATCACTTGAGTCTGAAAGGTCAAGACTGCAGTGAGCTGTGATTGCACCACTGCACTCCGGCCTGAGTGACAGAGTCAGACCTCGACTCAAAAAAATATATATATATAGAAAATTAAAGTGATCCATCACCAAGGACTAACTTATTCTGCTTAGAATTCTCCCCTCTTCTCCCCCAAGATCTCTATGGCTGCCCTCTTACAGTCGTTCAGGCCTCAGTTCAGATGTCACCTTGTCCAAGAAGTCTCCCCAACACTGGATCCAAAACTCTACCCTCAAGAGCTACCTCATGACTGTTTCATGGAATTCAAAGCACTATATCTCTACATGAAGTCATTGATTTATCTATGCTTTAACTTATTCATTGTCTCTCTCTACACTGGAATGGAAGCTCCTTGTGGGCAGGAACCTTATTTATCAATTTCACCTAGTAAACCTGATGCCTGGCAGAGGACCTGGGGCAGAGTAGATGCTTAATAGATGTGATGAATGAATGAATGAATGAATGATACCAAAGGAGACAAGACAACTTCCAGAAAATCCTTCCAAATAATCTCTCATTACAAAGGAGAGCAAATCTTTTTTTCTTTTTTTTAAGAATCAGGGTCTTAGTCAGTCCTCCAGGCTGGAGGGCAGTGGTGCAATCACAGCTGACTGCAGCCAAGAACTCCTGGGCTCAAGTGATCCTCCCATCTCAGCCTCCTCAGTAGCTAGGACTACAGGTGCACGTCACCACGCCTGGCTAATGTTTTTTGTAGAGATGGGGTCTTGCTATGTTGGTCTTGAACATCTTACCTCAAGCAATCCTCCTGTCTCAGCCTCCCGAAGGGCTGGGATAACAGGCATGAGCCACTGCATCCAGCTAGAAGGCTAGATCTTTAAAGATAGGGATCCTGGAAAATACTTCAATAGTCGGAACACCTCGGCCAGCAGGTAAGGGTTTGGTATATGGAAAGATGGCCTTAGGTCTCAAAATTCCACCATCGCCATTAGAGGAAAACTGTAAAGCAGGCTTCAAAAGTCACAAATAGGTGTATGCAGTCAACAGCCTATTAGCCTTCATTCACCCCGAGGAACCCAACTGCTTCCTGATCCCTTGAGTTCCAGGGGTCATTTTTGGTCTACAACTGGTGCCATATAAGCCACCGTCACCATTGTATCTGTTCTCATTGTCTGTCTCCTCCAGAATGCAAGCTCCATGAAGACAAGGACTGTCTGCTTTCTCCCCTACTGAATCCACAGTGGCCTTAGTAAGAGCTTGATAAATTTAGGTTACATGCACAAATGAAGAAACCACCTCTTGTCGTCTGTCTTCCTTCTCTGGAATGGAAGCTCCATGAAACTAAAACCCTCATCCGTCTTGTTTCCTGCTACAGTCCCCTGTACCTAGACAAAGCCTAGCACATAGTAGGTGTTCATGAAAATGAATGAAAGAAGGACTGAGAATCTGTAGCCTCTGCTTCGGAGTCATCCCAAGTGTTTACTACCTACCAGTCCCCAGAAATTTGGCTTTTGGTTGGTGTGGGCATTTTTTTAATAACAGCTATTCTGACCAATAGGGCGTAAGTCATAAAACTGAAGGCCAAGGTCTAGCCGAACCTTAAGGGACAGTCAAACATCAGCAACTAGGAAGCAGGGCTCCAGGTTCTGGTGCCAGCTCTGCCAGTGACTAGGGGATGGTTTGGAAAAGGGTCTTTCCCTGCAGAGACTTGCATTTCCTTATTCATAAAACAAAGAGTTGATTCTCAGACAGTGATTCTCAAAGCGTGGGCTGCACATCACTGAGGCATCGAGGTAGATCCAGCAATTGGCAGCATGTCAGGTAGGGAGAAATATTCAGAAAAAAAAAAAAAAAAAAAAAGCTTCATAGTGGAATAAGGTGGGGAGGTGGCTGTGACTTTAAATAGGGTGGCCAAGGAAGATCTCATTCACAAGGAACGTTTGAGGGAAGTGACGGGGTGGAAATCTGGAGAAAGAGTTTCAGGCCAAAGGAACTGTACGTGCAAAGGCCCTGGGGCAGGAGCATGCCTGGAGGTGTGTGTGCAAGAGGACGGTGAGGCTGCAGCAGAGACAGCAAGGAACAGTATCAGGGAAGATGGGCAGAGAGTAACAGGGCAGGTGACGGCGGGTCTTGTAGCCACTGGGAGGACATTGGCTTTACCGGGAATGACATGGGAGCCATTGGAGGGTCTGAGCAGAGGGACTCCAGCAGTGTGCAGTAGGATTGCTCAGCACAGTGGGGGACACACAGAAGCAGGATGGCCAGAGAGTAGTACAGGCCAGAGATGATGCAGGCTCAGACCAGGGGGGAGGAGGAGACGGGGAGAAATGGTGGCACTCTGGATGTGTTTGGGAAAAGAGTCAGCAGGATTTGCCGATAGATTAAGTGAGCTGTGTAAGGATGAGTGTGTTTGTGTCTGTGAGGAGAGAGAGAAAGGAATCAAAGACAACTCCAAGGTCTTTTGCCTGAGAATTTGGGAAGATGGAGCTGTCATTTGGTGAGATGGGGCTGAGAGAGGGGCAGGGGTGCCACCAATGTTCAACATGTCATCAATGTCCCCTGGTTTCTACTTTCTTTGTTTATTATTATTTTTTAAAAAGTGTTTAGAGATTGGGTCTCACTATGTTGTCCAGGATGGTCTCAAACTCCTGGCCTCAACCAATCCTCCTACCTCAGGCCCCCTAAGTGCTGGGATTACAGGTGCGTGCCACCCTGCCGGCCCCAGGTCTCCGCTTTCTAGGCACATGTGAAATTCTCCATTCCTCGAAGGAGTGGACATGGCCATGTGATTTGCTTCGGCCAATGAGATGCGAGCAGGATGGCAATTCCCATCTGACAGCCATGGAAACCCAGAGATGGAGCATCCTTTATCCCGGCCCCCAGTGAGGTCAGCATGAAATAGAGTCCCCTGCTGACCTGCTATGAACGTGGCACAGGAGCAAGAGATCAGCTAGGGCTGTCAGCGACCTCCCACATCTGCAGGTTGCTGCGGTGGCATAGCCCAGCCTGCCCGGGCTGAGGAGGGCGGAAAACAGATGACTGAGGAGGAACGTGTTAATCTGAGATGGCTGGGACCCCCACTTGGAGAGATCCACCAAGAGAGACACAGTGACTTGTGTCCAATTCTTCTGTCCCCCTGCCCCACCCAACTGTGTTCTGGAGAGGGTCTTCCTCCTCTATGCCCCCTCTAAGACCACCCAGAACATCTCCCCCAAAGTGAGGCTGGAGCCAAGTGGGGCCGCCTGGAACAAGGCTGGCAGAGGGGGGCAGACAGTGTGGCCAGTGGCGTCCAAGGGGCTGGAGGAGTGGGGATCTCAGCCTCCCGTCCCCTCTTCCAGAAGAGGACCCCCTGTAGAGAAACCAGGTTGGATAGAGACCCAGAGAGAAAGGAAGACATGCAGACGCGGGCAAAGGGGAGCAGACACCCCACAAATGTGTCCAGAGGGGGCAGAGGCAATCAAGTTGCTGTGGGGAGAAACCACTTCCCACACGCCACGTTTGCTTAGAGTGTGAATGACTAATAGAAATTGCACTGTTTTCCTAAGATGTTTGTATTCTTCTAGTCACACTTTACATAAGACTTCTTGTTGTTGTTATTATTCGTGTATCATTGTTATTTGGGCAGCATGGAGAGGGGTCAGTGATGAAATGAAGTCCCCATCCTCCAAACACTGCGCCCACCCACTGCCGCCAATATGGGGAGAGAGGGGGACGGGAGGGCCGAGACAGGTGAGGGAGGGTCTGGCCTCCCCCATCTGCCTGGATCAGGCACAGCCACTCCCCCTAGGGATGAGGCCTCTAAGAGTCACTTCCCTTGCAGGGCCTCCTGGAAAAGATCGAGGGGAGGCGGGAAGGGCCACGTGTGCTTCTGCTGCCTCCCCTGGCTATTTCAGGCTCCCCTCGCTCGCCTCTTTCTGCTCCAGCTTCTCGGGCATGCTCCTTCCTGTGCGTGAGCACACATGCACAGGTGTGTGTCTGTGCATCATGTGTGTGTGCACACACGTGTGTCTCTTTCTCAGCCCACGTATTTCTCCCTTTCTCCGTCTCCGTCTTCCTGTCTCGTCGCTGCTCTCTGCCTCTCTGGCCGGGTGTGCACCCAGCGCGGTGCGTGCGCCTTCATCTCCCTCTGTGTCTCCTCATCTCTCTGTGTCTCTGTGTCCCTCCTTGCTCACTCCCTCTGTATGTGTCTGCCTTTCTCTCTGTTGGTCACTCCCTCTCAGTCCCCCTTGAAGCCTCCCTCTGTGTCCCTCTCAGATTCTGTGCGTGCCACCACCCTGTGTCTGTCACCCCCCAGTCCTCTGTCTCCTGCCCTCCTCCTCCCCTCCTCCCCCGTGGCTATCTCTGACACATACTCCTGGAGGCCGGGACATGGGACGAGGCTACCACAGTCACTACCCTTGCCAAGCTCTAGCCCAAACACCCACCCCAGCTCTGCTTCCAGAAGCTGAGCACAGGCTCCACCCTCCACAACCCCGTCACCTCCCATCCCCAGTCCCCACCATCGGGAAAGAAGGACAGTCCCTGCAAGGGGACCCTGCCTCCTCCAGCCAAGCTCGGGGCCAGGTCCTCTTCCACACCTTGCCCACATTGCCCACACTTTGGGAGGTCGAGGCAGATGGATCACCTGAGGTCAGGAGTTCGACACCAGCCTGTTCAACATGGCGAAAGCCTGCCTCTACTAAAAATACAAAAATTAGCCCAGCATGGCGATGCGATCCTGTAATCCCAGCTACTTGGGAGGCTGAGGCAGGAGAATCGCCTGAACCCAAGATCACTTGCAGTGAACCGAGATTGCACCATTGCACTCCAGCCTGGGCGACAGAACGAAACTCCATTTCAAAAAATAATAATAAAATATTATCATAACAAATATTTTTACATAAAAATAAAACAATTGGGGGCTGGGAACTCAGTCCTGTCAAGCGCAAAACTCTGGCCTAGAAGTTGCGAATAGATAGGACGAGGGTCTACCCACACCTCAAAAGAGTTTGATTTTAGCCTGCAGATCCGATGTCTTTAAAAAAAAAAATGGCTGGGCACAGTGGCGCTGCCTGTAGTCCCAGCTATTCGGGAGGCTGAGGCTGGAGGATCTCTTGAGTCCAGGAGTTCTGGGCTGCAGTGCGCTATGCCGATCGGGTGTCCGCACTAAGTTCAGCATCAATATGGTGACCTCCCGGGAGCTGGGGACCACCAGGTTGCCTAAGGAGGGGTGAACTGGCCCAGGTCAGAAATGGAGCAGGTCAAAACACCCGTGCTGATCAGTAGTGGGATCGTGCCTGTGAATAGCCACTGCACTCCAGCCTGGGCAACATAGCGAGACCCCGTCTCTAAAAAAATAAAAATAAAAAACAAAAAATTGGATTTGTTGCCAAATGTGAACAATCAAGAGATTTCATATAAAAAGCGGGAGTTTTGAACAAAAATGGACTACTAGGAACCCCACGAGCCCCTCCTGCAGTGAGAATGCCTTCTGGAACCTAGCAGCGGTTGCCCAGCCCCCACAGGCCCCCACATCTTCCTCACCTCACTCTCACAGGTTTCCAGCCTGGTCCCTGTGGGATTTTAATTGGTGGCTCTGGATCTGAGGGAAGGACCAGCCTCCAGGAGCCCGGTGGCCGTGGCTCTGACATCTGAGGGTTGGTGATGGACTCTCTGAGCTGTAGCATTATTCTATTTTTATTTTCATTTATTTTTGAGACAGGGTCTCCTTCTGTTGCCCGGGCTGGATGCAGTGGCATGATCATAGCTCACTATAGCCTCAAACTCCTGGGCTCAAGCAATCCTCTCACCTCAGCCCCCTGAGTAGCTGGGACTTACAGGCACACACCACCACACCTGGCTAATTTTTTATTTTTTTTGTAGAGATGGCATCTTGCTATGTTGCCCAGTCTGGTCTTGAACTCCTCAAGTGATCCTCTCACCCCAGCCTCCCAAAGTGCTGGGATTACAGGCATAAGCCTTTTCACCCAGCTAGCATTGTTCTAATAAACTCCTTTTTTAGTCTTTTTTTTTTTTTTTTTTTTTTTTTGAGACAGAGTTTTGCTCTGCCACCCGCGCTGGAGTGCAGTGGCTCCATCTCAGCTCACTGCAACCTCCGCCTCCCAGGTTCAAGCAATTATCCTGCCTCAGCCTCCCAAGTAGCTGGGACTACAGGTGCACACCACCACCTGGCTAATTTTTGTATTTTTAGTATAGACAGGGTTTTACAATGTTGACCACGCTGGTCTCGATTTCCAGACCTCAGGTGATCCGCCTGCCTCAGCCTCCCAAAGTGCTTGGATTACAGGCGTGAGCCACCACGCCTAACCTATTCCCCTTTTATTCTTATCTGGGGTTAAGTTGGTTTCCATCACTCGGGACCAAAAGAGCTTAACCCGCACCATCCCAAAGGCAGCAGAAGCCTGAGGTTGCCTCGTCCTTACAAGACAGCTTTGAGTCTGGCACCCCAGAATTTAAACACAGGGGAGTGACCGTGACCTCCCCACAGGATCCCACCAAGCACCACTCCTTGGAAATAAGAGAGGGAGCAGGGAAGAAAAGAAGAACATCTGAAGTCTACAGGAATGACAGGCACAGAAAAGACAACCCAGAACTCTCTCTGCCCTGAGGCGCCCCCAAAGCCCCAGTGCATTCCACCAAGTCCCTGAGTCCCTCCTAAAGACTTGCTCCCTGTCACATGTGGCTGTCTCCCCGAACCTGGACGAGCTGCCACGCTGAGCCCTACGGCACTGAAGTGCCAGCTCATCTAGGCTCTGGGGGCAGCACAATGTGACCAGGACAAGGCTTGTTCTCAGGAAGCCAGCGTCCCAGCAGGGGGATGGGCCATAGAGAAAAACTAGCGTGATACGTAGTGGGGACGTCAGGAGCATGAGGGAGTGCTGGCGGGCGGCGAGGTGGCTGATTTCAGTGGGGCAATCCAGGAAGGCTTCACAGACAGGAGGACATTTGAGCAGAGACTTTGCTCAGGGAAGTCTTGGGGAAGAGTTCCCGGACGCAGGGAACAGTGGTGCAAAGGCCTGGACAAGAGTGACTGTGGGGGCGGAGAGCAGCGGGGAAGGGCAGGAGGTAGTAGGGAAGACTATGGAGGGCCTGGTGGTCCTTGGAAGGCATTGGACTGTGACTGACTGAGGAAGGATCTGGAGTGGAGAACGGGGGTGATCCAGGTCAGAGGGAACAGGGAGCCCTCTGGCCACTGGGTGGAGAAACGGAGCATGAAGTCAAAGCCAGGAGCAGGGGAAGCTGCAGGGTGAGGTCAGACGGACTGGGTTCTGAGTGACCCGCTGGCAGGATGGACCAATGGACCAGGTGTGGGGCAGGACACTGAGGTTTGGAGGCTTGAGCCCCTGGGAGGGAAGGGCGGCAATTCAGGGAAACTGAGGGCAGAATAGTTAGGGGGAATGTGGACTCCCCTAAGGGACAGCTCCACTCACTGCCATTGGGAGTACAGACTCCATCTGCCAGGTTTTCAAGAAAAGCCATAAATCCAGATGTTTCTACGAAGTGCCTTCCATGTTCAAATGTTGGCGACTTATTCAAAGACACTATGAACACTGCAGGGCCAAAGAAAACAGCTATGTCGTTCAGATGACCTGCGGACCACCTGTCTGCAGCCTCAGACTCAAGGGTCAGATGGCAGCAAGGCCCGTTTACCAAGTGCTGGCTGTGGCCAGAGGAGTGCTGGGACCACACCATCGGATCAACATCAAAAATGCTATTGTGGGGAGGATAGGATCATCCTCAGGCCCAGAGAGGGCAGACTCCTACCCAGGGTCACACAGCAGCCCACAGTGGTGTTGAGGACTGGAACCCAGACCATCTGGGCCCAAACCCTGTGATGTGTCATAGGACAGGTCTCTGTCACCTCCATCATTCACACAGAACACCCAACAAAACCTCCATTTTACACGAGAGGAAAGAAAAGGCCAGGGAGAGAGGGAAGGTGATTTCTCCAAAGCCACTCAGCAAGTTGGCATCAGAGCCTGGAGCCGAACCCGGGGCTCATGACTTCAGATGCAGTGCTCCGCCCAACGAGCCTTGTTCGGGAAGCCCCAGGAGCCTGAGTGAACTGGACTGGGGAGACAAGGAGGGGCCATGTGGCACAGCAGGCAAGAGCCAGGCTCCAGAGCCTCCTGCCCTGTGCACATCCCAGCTTTGCCACTTACAAGCTATGTGACCTTGGGCAACTCACTTCACCTCTCTGTGCCTGTTTACTCATCCGGGAAATGAGAGTAAACAGGGCACCCACCTCATAGGGCTATTATGCGGATGAAAGGAAGTAATACTTGTCAGGCCAGCCATGATGGCTTATGCCTATAATCCCAGCACTCTGGGAGGCCGAGGCAAGCAAATCTCATGAGCCCAGGAGTTTGAGACCATCCTGGGCAACATAGTGAAACCCTGTCTCTACAAAAAATACAAAAATTAGCTGGATATGGTGGCGTGCACCTGTGGTCCCAGCTACTCAGGAGGCTAAGGTGGGAGGATGGCCTGAGCCCAGGAGGTGGAGGCTGCAGTGAGCTATGCTCACAACACTGCACTCCAGCCTGGGTGACAGAGCAAGACCCTGTCTCAAAAAACAAACAAACAAACAAAAACGTGTCGAGGAGTTAGAACAATGCCTTCCACCATCCAAATCTTTGTCCATCAGATGCTCCCAACATGAAACCCATCTAATATGACGCTAACATACTCCTGGTTGGGGACATCACATGGGTCCTCATCCTTGTGACACTGTAGCGGCATAATTTAGGGGACTGGGATTTAAGAGCTAGGGATAATTTAAGAGCTAGGGATCTCTGTTCAAAAGAAAGGAAGACTGGAGAGGTACAGGGAAGGATAGCTGGGGACTTGACTCTGAGTGACAAGAGGGCGGTTGGAGGTGCCATGCCCTGCATCTGACTAACAATGACTCGGACGCTGGATGCAGAATGAACTGGGGAGTGGGGGTGATGGCAGAGGCGGACAGATGGCTGCAGAAGTCCACGGGAGACATGGCTGGCTCTGGGTGACTCAGACCAGGGTGGCAGCAACACAGAGGTGACTGAATCCTCACACCTCGGTGAGTACTAGCTGCTCTGTTCCCCACCTATGCAGTACCCCAGGGAGGCTCCTGCCTGAAACCACGTGCTAGTAAGAGGCAGAGCCCAACCTGGAACTTCCACCAGTTCTGCAGGGAAGAGAGTGTTTCTGAGTGTGAAGGAAACATGCTCCTTCCTTCCCCGTCTCTGGGACTGCGGATGGAGCCACCGAGGTGTGGGGCGTGTTGGCTCCCAGCCTGGGTCCCGCATGTGTCTTCTGGCTTCACATCCACCCCGTCGTCACCCAGCCCTGGGACTGGTCCCTCTCTTCTCTCTCCAATCCCACCTCCCTCCTGCCAGCCTGGCAAGTCCCTCAAGACCCCTCCACCTCCCCCCAATCTTCCCAAGCCACCCCTTTCCTGCGGCTCAAAAGCATACAGGGTGATGTCCAACATGTGTGGATGTTACCTGTGCTCCCAGCTGGCATGAGCTCCCACCTGCCCCACCATTGCCCCCACCCCACACCTTCATTCTCCCCACCCCCAGGCCTCTCTGCAGCCACCCCGACCCCACCCACCAGGACGATGCCTGCGTCTGCTCCCCACGCCACCCCTCCTCAGCATCTCAACCAGAAGAAATATCCAATTTGTGTGAAGGGCTTGGGGTGACTCTGTGTCGAGGCCACGCTTCCCTTTCTGTTTGTGGAAGGACACGGGTGCTCTTCTTGGAGCAAGGAGAAAAGGTTTCTTTGTGCTGGGTCTGGTGAAAGTGTGTCTGTTTAGGGCAGGCTGCAGTTATCTTTGTGAACGCTGTAGATTTTTAATGTGGGAAAAAGGGCCCTGTGGCTGCCCGAGTGGGGAGAAGGTTTTCTGAACATAGAAAGGAATGACCGAACAGGCGAACAGGCGTTGGAGGGGAAGGAACATTTAGCAGCTCCTTCTCACGGAGCCGTGAGGATCTGTTGGTTGATGTTTGCATTTGGGTGCACGTGAAACATACAGAAGGAAAGAAAGCTTTGCTGTAGTTTCATGGAAGGGAGAGAAGGAAGTTTAGCTTTGATGTATGGGGGTGGGGGAGGCAGGATTTTGTTCAAGGGGCTATTGGGGTGGTTTTTTTCCTCTTCCAGTAAAAATATAAAATGGTCACAGAACCCAGAAGAAAGGTTGTCATGGCAACAAAAGTTTGAGGCCGGGTACTCGCTATCACCCTTTCAGGACCACGGCGGAGGAGAACGCAGGATTTTGGCTCTGTAGGATCAGCTGCAGAAGCCACCCCAGCTGGCTCCGATTCCCAAATTTCTCACCAGCACTGACAAGCTGATAACTATTTTCTAAGCTCTCAGAGAGGAAAATTGTGATTTTGGGGGAGGGATGATCTCCAGCCCACAGTGGCCAAGAGGAAACCGTGGGTTTCTTTTATTTACCCAACAAATTAACCATCCTCATTTCTAACTAACAGTATTGAGAGTGAGGGTCTTAACTGAGCCCCCCAAAATGCCACCTTCCCTGACCCCTCAAATGCACTATTCTCTTCCCCTATCCCTTTACTCTGATTACTTTCTGTCCCTGAGAAGACAATTTGAGCTCCCTTGCCAGAATTCCCTTTGAGACTCAAGTTCCTCATCTGAAAAAGCAAGCGCCCTAGAAGTGTCTGCCTCCAAGGTGGCGGCCAGGATTCCACAAGATTCAGGACGTGAGAAGTTTCAACAGGACTTGGTGCACGTTAAAGGCTCCATAAATGTTAGCTAACATGGCTTTTTAAATATTTTTCAATTAATAATTTTTTAAAAGACATAAATATCCCAAGTAAAGCCGTGGATAAACTACAGGGAAATAACTGTAGCAAGTCCTGGGGCCATGACCTTCAGGGAGCAGCCAAGAGAGACTTCAAGCAATTAAGAGGCTCAGCTGACCAGCGTGGACCAGGTCACTCCACAGAGGAAGAGAGAGGACCATTCTGGTGCCAGAGGTGCGCTGTTGTATTTTCAGGGTTGTGCACAGAGGAAGGAAGAGAGGCAGAGGTGATATGTGCCCAGGACTGGGTCTCCTGAACCTTGGAAACACCTTGAACTTGGAGAAAGATGTACAGTAGCAAGATGTCTACTTCAAAGGACACATGTTCCTGACAGCAAGGTGTTATGAGGCCTCCGTGTGAGAGGTTAGGGTTGGGCGGAAGGCAGGGAATTTTGGCCAAGATGCCTTTTGAAGTTAATAATTTTAGTTGCATCCCACAGTAAACATTCGCATCTTGAGTGTAAACCAGAAGTGAGTCCGATGGGGTGAAACCAGTCAGGGCCAGGTCCCTATTCAAACACCATATATCTCTGACAAATGGCCAGCCCAGCTCAAGTCACAGAAAAGTTTGGTCAGGTACCCCCAGAAGTAAAGCAGAGGAGGCAGCACCCCAGGAAACCTCCAGTTCATCATCCCAAGGCACCATTCAGTATGCACCCTGCAAATGTTTATCGAAGACCTACTATGCGCTAGACATTACTCAGAGGCAGCAGTGAACAAAACCAACCGGGCCGGCCCTCATAGAGTGACATCCTACGGGAAGAGGGCTCTATAAGCTAGTGACCAAAAACAGGCCCCAGAAAATGTCAGGCAGTGCCAAGTGTGGCAGGGAGATAAAGGCAGCGGTGAGATCCAAAGACAGAGGCCCTCTCTCCAGCCGGGAACTCACAAGGTTGTTTCTGCCCAGTGTCCTGACTTGGAAGGCAGGTGGGAGAGTCCCAGTGAAACTGACCAGGAGCCCCTGAAGAAGGAAGTGGGGCGGGAAGGGCATTCCAGGCAGAGGCAGCAGCCTGTGCAAAGGCCTGGAGCTCCTCACTGGGAGGCTTCACAGCTTCCTCTCTCTGCCCTCTAACCCACTTAGGCCACTGGCTTATTTAGGGCAAACTAATGGTGGACGTCTGCTCTTCCCCACCCTTGAGCCCACACACATGTGGTGTCCACACTGAAGAGCCAGGCATGCAGGGAGGAGTTTTAACCTTGGAGAAAGAGGTCAGTTCACTCAGGAGGGTGCCCACGCCTGGACACCCGCTCCTAAACACCCCAGCTCTACCTGCGGTGGTGGCACAATCGGCTGTCGGGCAGCTGTCCCCTGAGCCCTGCCACAGCGTGGCTATCTGCCTCCAAAACACACACTCCAGCCCCGGCTGCCTCTGGAGGGTAGAGGAGGGGTTCAGGCAAAGGGGACAGTTGGATCTGCCTTCTGAAAAGCCAGCTCCCCCACCGAACCTGATCGGAGGCTCGTGCTAAACTAAGCCCTCCTGGACTCCCCGACCCGGAGTTCTCCCAGCTGTCCCCAGTTCCCCAGCCTA
The DNA here is from genome assembly GCA_004027835.1 of Alouatta palliata. Classification (NCBI taxonomy): domain Eukaryota; kingdom Metazoa; phylum Chordata; class Mammalia; order Primates; family Atelidae; genus Alouatta; species Alouatta palliata. The sequence goes on along the minus strand of PVKV010012779.1, from coordinate 32,573 downwards.
CCTCTCCCAGGAGGGGGCCAGGACACAGAGGGCTCCCTGGCGTCTGGCAATAGGGGTGCCTCTGGGCGGGTGCGGCTCCCCGGGAGCCCGCAGGACTCCCCCTCTCCCCACTGCCGTCTGGGAGGTTGGGCGCGGGTTGGCGGTGGGGGTGAAAGGATGAATGATCCCCTGCTCGGCTCCCGGGTCTGTGGATCTGCAGCGGGAGGGGAGGGTGGTAGCAGGAGTCCCCGCATCACCCCCACCCCCAGGGGCGCCCCAGGGTGGGTGGGGGCATCTAGTGCCCCGCGAAAGAAAGAGCAGGAGGGGGCGAGCGTGGAGATGAGTTCAGGCGCGGAAAGCAGCGCGCGCCCCTCCGACCGGCAGCTGGGGTGGGCGCCTTTCCCGGCGTGGCAGCGTCCCCAAAGCCGCCGGGCGTCCGCAGGGGCCAGGAGCTCTGCCCCGCACCTCTCCACGCCGGGGCGTCCAGCACGTCCCCCGCGCTGGCCCCGGCCCCGGAACCGCGCGCGCCCTCCGCCCCGGAACGTCGCCCCAGCCCGGCGGAGCGCGGGGAGCTGGGCCGAGGCGGCGGGAGGAGGGCGCGCGGGTCCGGGGCCCGGGCCTCGGTGGCCGCGCCGCCCCGGGGGAGCCGGAGCCGAGCTCGCCGCCGCCCGCGCGCACTCACCGAGCCCGCCGAGCTCCTCCTCGCACGAGTACCAGATGCCGGTGTGGAAATTCCTGAAGAGGAAGCGGTCGTCGCCGGTCTCCCAGCTGTAGAGCGCGCCGCCAGGGGGGCCGTTCCCCGCGGCGGTGGCGGCGGCGGCGGCGGGGGCGGCGGTGCCGTTGGCCGTGGCGTTGGCGCCCGAGTTGGGGCAGTTGGCGCGCCCGCCCTGGCCGCAGCCGGGCTTGGGGACCCGCTGCGTGCCCTGGCACCAGTGCGTGGTGAGGAAGGCGGTGGTGGCGAACAGCAGCGCCAGCAGGTTCAGGGCCACGGCCAGGAGCGCTCGGCCGCGGCGGCTCGTCTTCATGCCGCCCGCGCCGCCGGGACGGGACCGCACCGCCGGGGAAGCTCCGCGCGCGAAGTTGGCAGTCGGCGCCCCGCGTCAGCGGCCGCTGCCCGCCGCGCCCCGGGGCTCGGGCGCCTGCGATCGGCGGCGACGGACGCGGCGCGGGCCCATGCCCCCCCAACCCCGGGGTGGGGGCGCGGCGCGGGGGGCGCGCGGGGTGGGCGGGGCGGGCGGCGGCGGAGCGGCTCCGGCGCGCCCGGAGCCCGGAGCACGAGTGTACCTCGGCGAGGAGCCGCTGGCGCCTGGCAGCGGCCACGGCGCAGGGACGCGCGCCCCTCCGTGGGGAGACACCTGCAGGCGGCCGGCGACACTGTTCCGGCGCCCGCCCGCACGGGGAGAGGGGGCGCCCCACGCCGGGCGAGGGCGGGGTCCTGGGAGTGGAGGGACGCCCCCTAAAGAAACCCGCGCCCGAGTGAGGGTCTGAGAAGCAGGGAGAATCCCAGGCAAGGCGCTCCTGAGAAAACATTCCCACGGAGACGTGGGGCGATGAAACCCGCCAGGAGCGGGCATCTCATGAGATCCAGAGAGGCCCTGCCCTAGGAGACAAGGGCAGAGCCTGCTGGGGCTCCCCAAGAGGGACACGGACCCTACCCCAGAAGTAGGTCCCCAAAAGGAGCCCCGCACCAGACCCTGAGAAAGCAGTTTTCCAAAGGGTCTAAACATCAAAGCCTGCAGGGCTTCCCACAGCCAGGGAGCTGCAAGACCCCCCAGAGGAGACACCCCATGCTGGCCTGGATGGCAGGACCCATCAGGAGGCGACCCTCCCGGAGTGCAGGGTTATAGGGTTTGAAATGTTTTTCTATCTTCTGGGTGTCACCTCCAGCATCTGGGAAGCGCTCCCTTCCAAGGATGAAACGGTCATCTGGGCTCCCAACCGTGGCATGCAACTGAAGAGTGGCAAAGGGGTACCCCAGACAGCCCGCTGTTCCCACCTGAGATTACAGACACCAGAACCCTAGGAGGGCCCATGCCAGTCACAAAGTTGTTGCAGCTACCAGGCAGTGGTGCCCTACAGGGGCTGCCAACCCTGCTCACATGTACACATGAATGTGAGTAGAATCTTCAAGATTGGAGTAGGGGCAGGGTGGTCAAACATGCTGACTTTGGGATCAAGCAAATCTAGGGCTTGACCAGCTGGGTGGCTTTGAACGAGTCACTTAACCCTCTCTGAGTCTCAATTTCCATAACTATAAAAAAGGGAGGACCTCCCCCCTTCAAGGTAGATCACAGTGGGCTGCTGTAATGAGATCATGCCTGCAAAAAGCATTTGGCACACAGTAGACTCAATAAATGTTAATAATTCACTGTTACTAACATCTGGACGAAGATCAGTTGACCAAACTCAGACAAACCTCTCTGGGCTCTCTTGTGCAACGTGGGAACTGTGTGCACCTCTGTCCCCACTTCTGCTCTAAGATGACAGCACTCCCTGAACTCCCTTCCTGCTGCACAACGCTTACTGCCCAGATGCTCAGGGTGTGCAACAATTAGTTGCATGTTGATTGCAAGAGCTCATTCGAATTCTGCCCAAGTTGAGAACTGCGCCTACAACCCCCAGCTTGCCGAGTGGCAGGCCTTGCAGAATTCAAGGTTAACCGATTATGAATTGCCTTACTCCCGTGGGTGAGCTGGCGCTCACTGTCAGCTGCTGCTACTCTGCCTGGGGGTAGGTGAGAGGAAAGCGTGGTGGGCAATGTCCCTGGTAAGAACAGGCATGAAGGATGGCCAGAGGTCTCCAGACTTGCTTTTAGAGCCCTTTTCTGGACTAGGCAAGAGATTCCCAACTATTTTTGAAAGAGAGGACCTCCATGTAATAATGGTGGTATTGAGAGTATTGGTTGACAGAGAAAATATATCATCGCAAAACAGCTATAAAGAATCCAGTGGCACTTTTATTTTTGATTTATGTATTTATTTTTGAGATGGAGTCTCGCTCTGTTGCCCAGGCTGGAATACAGTGGTGTGTCTCACTCTGCTCACTCCAACCTCCACCTCCTACCTTCAAGCGATTCTCATGCCTCAGCCTCTCGAGTTGCTGGAATTACAGGTGCTGGCCACCACGCCTAGCTACTTTTTGTATTCTTATTAGAGATGGATTTTCACCATGTTGGTCGGGCTTGTCTCAAACTCCTGACCTCAAGTGATCCACCTGCCTTGGCCTCCCAAAGTACTGGGATTACAGGCGTGAGCCACGAAACCCAGCCTCCAATTGCACTTTTAAGTGGGCATGCAATATTCATCATGAATGTGCACCACTGAAAACCAGTTCCTCAATGTGTGCTCAACAGGATACTTCTTTGGACTCGAGGCTGTGGTTGGGGTGCGTGTGAGCAGGGCTCAGTGACCTACGGCTGGGAACCCTGTCCTGCACATTCAAAGCCAGGAAAGCCCAGGTGAGATGTGTCTCAGGAACCATGCTCTCTCAAGAAACACCAGAGGACACATGGAGGGATGTGGAATTTCCATCTAAGATGCTCCTCCACTCACTGAGCCACCCACGGAATGCTCAGCACTTGGGAGAAAACAGAATGTGAACAAAGTTCATAAGAAAGAACATCGCCCAGAACTTTGGGAGGCTGAGGCGGGCAGATCACCTGAGGTCAAGAGTTTGAGACAAGCCTGGCCAACATGGTGAAACCCCATCTCTACTAAAAATACAAAAAGTAGCCGGGTGTGGTGGTGCACACCTGTAATTCCAGCAGGAGAATCACTTGAACCCAGGAGGCAGAGGTTGCGGTGAGCCAAGCTCGCGCCGCTGCACTCCAGCCTGGGTGACAGAGCAAGAGAGACTTCGTCTCAAAAAGAAAAAAAAAAAGAACATTGCTGAGGGTGCAGGGGTGAAAGCCAGGGAGAACAATTCAGCAGGGAGGGGTCCAAGTGGGGATGGCTTTGAAGAAGGCCTCACTGAGGAGGTGACACTGGAGCAGGGATTTGAAGGAGAGGTAGGAGCAAGCCATCCTCACCCAGGGGAATGAAATTCCAGGCAGAGTGATGGCCAGTGCAAAAGCCTCGAGGCAGGAGCCTGTCCGGCCCTTTGGGGAATAACCGAGAGCACAGTGTGGCTGGAGCTGAGTGAGCAAAGGGTAGAGGAGGAAAAAAGGGGTGGGAGGTGCTAGGAGAGGGGACAGATCACAAAGGAATGAGAGGCCACACCAGGGGTCTTGGGTATTCGCTCTGGGCAAGGTAGATGCCAGCAGAGGGTCTGGCAGAGGGGACCTATGTCTGGTTTTGTGTCTAACAGGACCACGTGGGCTACTATGAAAAGAAGGGTGTAGGCAGAAAGAACAAACAGAGACTGGCAAGTGGATTCCAGTGCATGAGGCCAGGGACTCAGATAAGTGTGGGGATAGGGCCGGTGGAGGTTCTGGGTCAGCTTTAAAGGCAGCTCCAGGCTGGGTACAGTGGCTCACGCCTTTAATCTCAGCACTTTGGGAAGCCAAGGAGGGAAGATCACTTGAGTCCAGGAGTTCAAAACTAGCCTGGGCAACATAGTGAGGCCCTGTCTCTACAAAAAATTTAAAAATTAGCTGGATGTGGTGGCATGTGCCTGTAGTCTCGGCTACTTGAGAGGCTGAGGCAGGAGGATCACTTGAGCTACGAGGTTCAAGGCTACATACAGTGAGCTATGATCAAACCACAGCACTCCAGCCTGGGCAACAGAGTGAGACCCTGTCTCTAAAAAAACAAAGTGAAATAAAGGCAGATCCAGCAGGATTTGCTCATGGATGGAACACAGGGAAATATGACTCCGATGTGTTCTGCAGGAGTTCCCCCAGGGACGGAGTTGCTTTTGGCTGAGATGGAAGCAGACCTGGGGGGCAGATGGAAAATCTAAAATTCTGGCTGAGTTTGTGCTGGGCCTTTCTCTCAAGCTGAAGATAAGGTAGTGGGTGGAGGTTATACCCATGAAGGTGTCTACACAGCCTTCTGAAGCAAATCCAAACTCATCAGCAAACCCCTTAAATGGCCGTGGGAATTTTATCCCAAATAGTGATGTCATTGGAATAACCCTGGGCATGGAGGGAAGTGTTTACAGGGAAATGCAGCGGGATTTGTTTAGGAGGCTGGAAATGTGAGCCTAGGTCCCTGGCTCCCTGCTGTCTGGCTCACTGCCACAGGCCAAGGCCCCACAGCAGCCTCCTGTCCCCATGTTGTCCCTTGGTCACCCCGACCCTGCACCTGCCTCCAGAGAGACCAGCCCCACACACCTCTGCCTACCCCCGCCAAATGCTCCCACCACCAGCTCAGTACCTGAGTTCGGCCTTCTGGATCCCAGTGACTGGCTCCTGCCCACGTCTCCAGCCCCTTCGCCCCGTCCTGTGCTGCCACAGCTGTGCAGTGTCAGATCACCCGGTACTCAAACGGAAGCCAGGCCTCTGCACACATTCCTCCCTCTCCCGGAACATCTCTGCCCTCCTTCCTCTGTGTGCCTTTTAGGGCATGTGCAAGTCCCATACCGCCATAGAATCCTCCCTGATCCCCATCCCACATGCTGGCAGCCGGTCACCCCTCCTCTGATCTTCAATATCATGAATCACTCTGATTTGGGATGACTGTTTCCACACCTGTCTCCCCTACGTGCCTGGGGACCCCTCCATCTCACCCCACTTGACACGTGCAGACCAAATCTGGCCCTTAAGCCTATTTTGCTTGGCCTGGATGGAGTTGGCCTCTACAGCATGTTAAATTTTTATCAGTTGCCAACATTTCAGAATCATGAGAGTTCACATAAGAATCTAGACTCCCAGGCCAGGCTTGATGGCTCCTGCCTATAATCCTAGGACTCTGGGAGGCTGAGGCAGGAGGATCACTCGAGCCAGGAATTGGAGACCAGCCTGGGCAAAAAAGTAAGATCCTATCTCTATAAAAAAATTTTAAATTAGTTAGGTGTGATGGTGTGCCCCTGGCTCGTGTTTTTATACTGAACAAATTTATCAGAAAAACTGTTGCTATTAATAATGAAATTCCTACTTTTCAGGAAACATGAATCTGCTTTGAAGGGACGTGTCCCGAGTGCATTTCACGTTCAACATTTCCTTGGAGGCCGTGGCTACAAAGTCATTCGCTAGCTTCTGGGCTTCCCAAGTCACTTTCTGGTTCCTAAACCTTCAAAACAGAGCTTGGGAAAACAGAACATCCCCAGCCTCCAGGCTCTCCTAATTACAGCAAGAGATTAGCCAATTTCCAGTTATCAGGGAAGTTTTTTAAACATCGACTCCTGAGGTATGCAAGCCTAATGCCCACTTTACTCCCCTGGTTAACCCGTCACTCTGGGTTTCTGGGGAAAGCCGGCCTCACAGTGCTGGTATGTTTACCAGGCTGTTACAGGCTCAGGGCCACCATTCCCAGGGGAGGGAAGGCCCTCCAGCTCTATGCAATCAAAAGCATCCCAGGGGGTAGATTCTCCAGAGATGAAAGGAACCAGCTTCATTAGAAAGTGATCAGCTGGAGCTCCCTGTGTGTTCTTCGAAATCGCTGTAGCTCTTGTCTATTCAAGACGTGTTTATCAGCTTCCTGCTCTGTGCTGGGCATTCAGTAACAGACAGGCCAGGTCCGTGCCTTCACGGGGCTTGCATTCTAGAAGGGGAGACAATAATAAACAAAGGGCGGGCACAGTGGTTCACGCCTGTCATCCTGGCAATCTGGGCAGCCGAGACAGGCGGGTTGCTTGAGCCCAGGAGTTCGAGACCAACCTGAGCAACATAGTGAGACCCCTGCCTCTACAAAAAATATAAAAAGTTAGCCAGGCATGGTGGCACGTGTCTGTCATCCCAGCTACTCGGGAGGCTGAGATGGAAGCCTCGCTGAGCCTGGGAAGTGGAGGTTGCAGTGAGCTATGATCGCACCACTGCATTCCAGCTTGGATGACAAACTGACACCCGGCCTTTAATAATAAAAGTAAACAAGGAAGCAGTTGATAAATTCTCCCCAAGTGTATAGATGGTAATCTATGCAGGAGAACAAAGAAAAGATCTACTGGGAGGCCCTCACTGATGAGGGATTGTTATATAATATATGCCTGTACATTGAAACATCATGCTGCACCCCAGAAATATGTAGCAATTATTATGTGTCAATTATAAAATTAAAAAGTAATTACTTTTTGGAAAGAACTGAGGAGCTCTGAGTGTTAATCCTGGCTCTGCTGCATCTAGGATGCATGTTTTTGGATCTCTTCCCAAATCTCTTGCTCAGACCCTCAGTTTCCTCATCTGTGAAACAGGGGGGAGCGAACGGGGCACCAACATGTGTGGTATGTCCTCAGCACAGGAATGAATTTCCACACATGGTCCCCCATCTCTCATCATTCTCAATCCTCAAGAGGTTAGTTGTGTCCATTTCATAGATGAGGAAACTGATGCTGCTCAGAGAGGCTCCATCAATCACACCAAGCCTGTGAGACAGAAGCGTGGGGCATGTAGACAGAAGTGGCTTGGAGGGCTGAGAGATGGGGAGGCTCCTACCCCAGGGCCTTCAAGATGGGCCCAGGAGCTTTGATCTCACTCCGCCAGCAGACGCACAAAGCTGTGTTTCTGGAAGGCAGCTCTGGGGACCCGCGGACAGTTGGGTGGGAGGTGAGGTGTCATGGGGATGTGTTAGGAGGCTCACACATAGTCCATGCCAAGTACTGAAGCCTGCTCTGAGCCATGAGAAGTAACCTCACACTTGTTCCCCAGCTGCGTTCTCAAAGAATCAAGCCAAGAACCCGCCACACGAGAGCTCAGTACATCCGCCAGAAAATGCTCAGAGACAGACACAGCAACCTGCAAACCAGCCCTGACTCTGACACCCAGGACAGAAGGAAAATGAGTGACAGGTCACAGATAGGCTTGGGTGGGACAGAGCAGTAACAAATGAAACGAGGAAGAATTACTCCTCGGTCAGAAGAGGCTGCACACATTGATTTGGCACCAACTGTATACCATGCACTTTGGCCAAAGGGATATGATGAAATCAACCTCTGTGGAATTCTTACTAGATCTCAGCTGGAGAACAGGCTCAAGAATTAGCAGGATGGCGGCCAGAGTCCGGGGCCACCCGGGGTCCCCTCTACCTGTCACGGGCCAGCTCTGTGTCATCTTCAGATAAATGCAGCTTTCAGGCTAAAGCCCCATCGCTCAAAATGAGCCCTGGGGGTCACTGACTCCCTTCCTTATTCCCCATGCTCAGTGCGATTTTTCTCAGTCCTCGGGGGCTGCGGTGGTTTGTTTTACTCCAGTCCTCAGGAGGGAGAGCGAGGAAGGTTGGGGAGAAAGGAGACATTGTAAGGTGTCTCCTGGACCAGCCCTTCTGGGGCTGTTTTCTGAAGCAGGTTTCAAAGCTTTTGTTTTGCTTCCCTCTGCTGCCTCCTAGGGGCCAAGAGTGGGGCTGCCAGTTTTGATCACCTAGACCAGTAAGAGCATACTCGTCCACTACCAAGACAAGAGAACTGCCCAGATAAGGGACTTGAGATTCAATGAAGTTATTAAGAGCAGAGATCTCCAACTGGGCAGGAACATTTGTGAATTACACAATGATGCACTAATGCATTATGGGCTGTACATAAAGCATATCCCTTATCCAAAGAGCTTGGGACCAGGTGTGTGCCAAATTTCTGACTTTTTCAGATTTCTGACTTTTTCAGATTTTGGAAGATCTGCTTTATACTTACCAGTTGAGCATCCCAAATCCATAAATATGAAATATTTTGTTATTGTTGTTGTTTTGAGACGGAGGTTTGCTGTGTCACCCAGGCTGGAGTGCAGTGGCTCAATCTCGGCTCACTGCAACCTCCGACTCCTGGGTTTAAGCGATTTTCCTGCCTCAGCCTGCTGAGTAGCTGGGATTACAGGTGTGGGCCACCATGCCCAGCTAATCTGTATTTTTGGCAGAGACAGGGTTTCACTATGTTGGTCAGACTGGTCTCAAACTCCTGACCTCAAGTGATCTGCCCACCTTGGCCTCAGAAAGCTCCAATGAGCATTTCCACTGAGCATCATATCAGCACTCAAAATCTTTTGGATTTCAGAGTATTTATGATTTTGGCTTTTCAAATTTGGGATGCTCAACCCGTATAAAAACTAGGAATTCTTAAAGAAGGACATGAACATTAAATAAACACTACTTTGAAATATTTTTATTTTAGGCCGGGAGAGGTGGCTCACACCTGTAATCCCAGCAACTTGGGAGGCCAAGGTGGGCAGATCACGAGGTCAAGAGATAGAGGTCATTCTGGCCAACATGGTGAAACCCCGTCTCTACTAAAAAAATACAAAAATTAGCTGGGCGTGGTGACACGCACCTGTAGTCCCAGCTACTCGGGAGGCTGAGGCAGGAGAATCACTTGAATCCAGGAGGCAGAGGTTGCAGTGAGCCAAGATCGCACCACTGCACTCCAGCCTGGTGACAGAGCAAGACTCCATCTCAAAGAAAAAAAAGAAATAATTTTATTTTATTTGCTAGCAGTACAGCAAACCTTTTGGCTTTCATTTGAGCATTCCAAATGTTCTTTTCCTGATAGCGATGCAACTGACTCTGCTTTTTTATTTTTTGGAAAGCTTAGGTTAACGTTATGTGCTGTGATGACCTGAAGACCTCATTCTGTGGAGGTGATGTCCATACTTGGTTTGAGTGGCTGTTAGAGCCACAGACAGTACCTCACAAAGATATGTAAGTTCAAATGGAAGAAACACCACATGCTGTGCTTCCTAAATATTAATACCAATACTCATATTTTAATCCCATTCACCAAATAGAGAACTATGTTTTGGTGAAATTGACTAGTACTGTATACATCCATCTTCCTGGATATCCCTCATTTCGTCTTGAAAAGAATTCAGAAAATTGGTACTTGCAGATTTGCAATGAATGGATTCAAAACTTCCTAAAAGTTTTCTTTTGAAATATTTTGAAATTGGCCAGAATGTTCTGTTTCCCAGTTCTTCAAGTGTGCAGACGTGAAGAGTTTTTAAAAGGAAACACACTTTCTTTGCTTTTTGGCAATAAAAGCTGATAACAATGGAAACATTTCCAAACATCTGCTTTCAAAGTGCTCTTTCCAAAACGTGAGTGTCTCTCAAAAAGCACTCATTCATTGTTTAAAAATCACCTTCCCCTAGAAGGGGGAGATCCTGTGCTTTCTTTAGAGAGGCACAAATAGCTGACAGTCACATGTCACCCCAAGAAGACGCCAGCAAATGAAGACATGTGTCTTTTCATAAAAGAAAATCGTGAAACTCATCTTCAGGCTCAGTAGCTGTTTTGAGTCACCTCATGGTCACTCTCCATCTCATAATGAAGTGTCATTGAAGAGTCTTCTAGGAAAGTCATGTTTTTAGGAGTAATTTATAAATAATAATCATAAACAACAATAGCAAGTCCTGATTCTGGGTCAGCCATAGTGGCCCACACCTGCAATCCTAGCATTTTGGGAGGCCGAGGTGGGTGGATCACTTGAGGTCAAGAATTCGAGACCAGCCTGGGCAATGTGGTGAAACCCCATCCTGATGAAAAGTACAAAAAAAATTAGCCAGGCATGGTGGTGCGTGGTGGCCCCAGCTACTTGGGAGGCTGAGGTGGGAGAATCACTGGAGCCCGGAGGAGGAGGTTGTAGTGAGCCAAGATTGTGCCACTGCACTCCAGCCTGGGCGATAAAGCCAGACCTTGTCTCAAAAAAAAAAATCCTGATTTTGTGTCAGGCACTATTGTAAGCAGACTCATGCACATTAACTCATTACATCCACAAGCAACCCTGTGAAGCAGGTATAATTCCAGTCCTCTCTGACAGATGAGGAAACAGAGACACAGACATGGCAGAGCTGGGAGAGGTCAACTGGAAAGCATTTTCAGGACCTTATTATGACTGTGACAGATGATACTGTCAAAGAGGAGACTGCCGATGGGACAGAGGGTACCGCATGGGGCAATTAATCTGTTCTTACGCTGCTAATAAAGACATACCTGAGACTGAGTAATTTATAAAGGAAAGAGGTTTAATGGACTCACAGTTCCACATGGCTGGGGAGGCCTCACAATCATGGCGGAAGGTAAAGGAGGAGTAAAGTCACTTCTTCCGTGGCGGCAGGCAAGAGCGCATGTGTAGGAGAACTCCCCTTAATAAAGCCATCAGCTCTCGTGAGACTATTCACTACCACGAGAACAGCATGGGAAAACCGCCACCATCATTCAATTATCTCCAGCTGGCCCTGCCTTTGACATGTGAGGATTATTACAATTCAAGGTGAGATTTTGGTGGGGACACAGCCAAAACATATCACATGGGGACCCTAAAACTTGGGAACCAGAGCTTTCCCTACCCCCAGGAGACACTGGGTTCTCTCAAATTTGGGTCCAAGCCTGTGGTTGTGGCACAGGCCGCAGAAGACACACCCAAGTCCCAGGCTATGATGGAAGGTGTGGGGCCCAGAGCTCAGTGGAAAAGGGTGAATTCTTGCTTTCACTGAGCACAGCTTTATCTTCCCTGGGTCTCTGATCAGGACATATCTTCTGGAGTACCTTTTCCTTACCACACAGATCGTCTGTTAACCAGCATTGGTGTTCACACAGACACACACACACACACACATGCACACACCTGCCTGACACTTCTTTTATTGATTCAAACTCCCAAGTAAAGCCCTGAGAAAGACAATGTATTCAACATCGAGTGCCATAGTGTGCTCAGTGCCGTACACACGTAACTCCAGTTAGTCCTTGCAATGGCCCTGTAAGGCAGCTGCTCTTCTGTTCCCATTTTATAGATGGGAAAACTGAGGCTGAAAGAGCAACAACCTGCCCAAAGTCAGTGGCAGGGCTGGGGGTCAACCCCAGGTATGGCCCACCTGTCTCAGGAGTCCAGGAAGCCTTGACCAAGCAGCGGTCATCTCCAGAAGGGACCTCCCCAGGAAACTCCTTGAGCGGTCACACTCATTCTGTGTACTGAGAGGTTTTTGTGTTCTTTTTCTTGTTTTGAGACGGAGTCTTGCTTTGTCGCCCAGGCTGGAGTGCAGTGGCACAATCTCAGCACACTGAGACCTCCGCCTCCCTGGTTCAAGCGATTCTCCTGCCTCAGCCTCCCAAGTAGCTGGGATTACAGGCACGTCCCACCATGCTCAGCTAATTTTTGTATTTTTAGTAGAGTTGGGGTTTCACCATATTGTCCAGGCTGGTTTTGAACTCCTGACCTCAGGTAATCCGCCCACCTCAGCCTCCCAAAGTGCTGGGATTACAGGAATGAGCCACTGCATCCAGGTTTGTTTCGTTTTTTTTGAGAGACAGGGTCTTGCTCTGTTGCCCAGGCTGGAGTGCAGTGGTGCAATCATAGCTCACTGCAGCCTCCAACTCCTAAGCTCAAGTGATCCTCCCACCTCAGCCTCTGGAGTAGTTGGGACGACAGGTGCACGCCACCGCACTCAGCTACTTTTAAAATATTTTTTTGTAGAGACAGGGGCTCACTATGTTGCCTAGGCTGGTTTCAAACTCCTGGCCTCAAGTGATTCTCTCACCTCAGTCTCCCAAAGTGCTGGGATTGCAGGCATGAGCTACTGCGCCCAACCTGTGCTGCAAGTTTTTGACCACAAAACAAATCTATTACATTAGAAGAGTTTCGTTAAAAGAGGCAAAGTCAGGGAAGCGTGGAGACAAAGAAATAGGAGGAGGCGGGGGAGGCAGCCTGCTCGGGCCTCCCCAGGGTGAGGCAAGCCCAACACCAGCTGAGGAGTAGCCCGGTGGATCCTCCCTGGGCTAAGGATATCAGAAGAATTCCCATCTCCTGAGCAGCACTCTGGAGGGAGCTGACCTAGGAAGGGGCTTGGCTGGGACTTGCACAGGACAGGGCAGATCTGGGCAGGAAATCAAAGCGATTGCACTATAACTCCAAGCTCAGGAGTATCTCTCAGGTGCAACTATCTCATCACACCTCACTGTAAAGTGGTCGGAATCAATGAGGTGGGTGTTTGTGACTCAGGGAGGCCTCTCCTGTCTGCCTGGGAGTGTGGCCATGCGGTGAGGAGATGTCAGCCCTGGGAGGAGGAGAAGCCTGTCTTCCTGGAGGCTTTGGGGAAGCCGTTGGGGTTTTGTATTTGAGATAGGGTCTTTCTCTGTTACCCAGGCTGGAGTGCAGTGACACAATGATAGCTCACTGCAGCCTCCACCTCTTGGGCTCAAGTGATCCTCCCGCCTTGGCCTCCCAAGTAGCTGGGACCACTTACCCCACTGACTTTGTGGCCTTTTCACCTCAGCTGTTTGTTCTGGCTCGATGGTCCCAGGGTGGTGGAGAGAGATTGAACACCGCCATCTAGATGCATGGCTATGGCCAGTCACGTCACTGGCCCCAGGTCTGTGTCCCTTCCTGTGTCTGGCTGCCCTTTGTCAAGTGACTTTGCAAGAGCCCTTCCATGCTGAACAGGGCCTGGGTCCCTGCCTCTTCACTTCAGCCATTGCCATGTGACTTGCTTTGCCCATCACATGAGGCTGATGGCACATAAGAACACAACTGGGCCGTCCCACTAGCCCCAGGACAAGGACGACCTTGAATTCCTTCCCAGCTTACCCACAGTCACATGGCTGAGCCCAGCCAAGGCCAGCAGAGCTTCCCTGCCAAGTCCAGCCCAGGTCGGTCAACCAATCAACCCACCATGAGAATAAATGAATGTTGCTTTAGGGTGACGTGTGGGGTCATGTGTTAGGAAGCATTTTTGTAGCAAAAGCTAACTGACACAGTGGGCATCTGTGTTCTAATTAGTTCTCTGACAAGTCCTCTCCCTGCCCACCTGTGCATGGCACTGTCCTCATGGAGGTAAGAAGCAGGTGAGCATTACAGGTGGACCCAGGCATCCAGCTCAGCCAGGCCAGGATGCCAGCAAGATGGAGAGAAGTGAGCTGGAGACATCTCTCATTAGAACCCCCAAAGCCTTTGGGAGGCCGAGGCAGGCAGATCATGAGGTCAAGAGATCGAGACCAGGCTGGCCAAGACGGTGAAACCTCGTCTCTATTAAAATACAAAAAATTAGCTGGGCGTGGAGATGTGCGCCTGTAGTCCTTGCTACTTAGGAGGCTAAGGCGGGAGAATCGCTTGAACCCAGGAGGCGGAGGTTGCAGTGAGCCAAGATCACACCACTGCACTCCAGCCTGGGTGACAGGCAAGACTCCATCTCAAAAAAAAAAAAAAAAAAAAAAAAAAAAAAAACCGAAGAACCCCCAAAGCTTCTTTGAAAACAATGTATAGGATCAAGAGAGCTGAAAAAGAATGAAGAGCTGAAATGGGCCAGGTGCATGGCTCATGTCTGTAATCCCAGCACTGTGAGAGGCTGAGGCAGGAAGTTCAAGACCAGCCTGGGCAACATAGCCAGACACCATCTCTTAAAAAAAAAAAAAAAAATCAAAAGGAGCAGAAGTAGCCAAATGTGTCCACTGTGCTAAAGAGACTTTAACAAAATACACGCTATGTGACGGGGAAGGGGGAAGAAAGAGCTGGGACTCACAAAAACATCCATTTACACCATGAGCTTGGAATATTCTTCGGTAAATATCATCACAGAGCTGGCTGTGGTGGCACAAGCCCATAGTCCCAGCTACTCAGGAGGCTGAGATAGGAGGATCACTTGAGCCCAGGAGTTCGAGGCCAGCCTGGGCAATGTAGCAAAACCCCATCTCTACAAAAATAAAAATACCCCAGGTGTGGTGGTACACAATTGTAATCCCAGCTGCTTGGGAGGCTAAGGTGGGAGGATCACTTAAGCCTGGGAGGTCGAGGCTGCAGTGAGCTAGGAAGGTGCCACTGCACTCCAGCCTAGATGACAGAGTAAGACCTTGTCTCAAAAAAAAAGGAAAACGAAAATCTATAAATACCTTCCTACATATGCTTGAGCCACACCTTGGAGAGAGATGTGTCGTTTGGGGCTGGCTGAAGCCACCTAAAGGGCAGTCATGTGCTTAAGTGAAACGCTCAGCAAGAACTCTTGCTGAGGGTAGGGCTGGGTCTAGCATCTCAAAGCTGTCAAGGACCTGGGTCCTCTCCGGCCTCCTGACTTACTTTCTCCCATGTTAACTTCATCCCTTTGTCCTCTGGCTCCACATGGAGGTCCTATGTGGCACAAAACAGCTGCCAGGATTCCTGACCTCACATCGTCACACCACCTCATCTTTCTCAGACAGCAGAGGAGCAAATGGTTCCTGGCACCCCACCATGGACAGGAAGGATGAGGCGGTCTGACTGCACGGCAGTGACACCCATTTCTCTACACCAGTCAGGACCTGTGCCTAGAGCTGAGGGGTCACTCCCACCCAAATGTCACAGCTGCAAGTGCAAAAGAGATGGCTATAACAATTGTCTATTGCTACTTAACAAACTTCCAAAACTTAAGGGCTTAAAGCGGCCATTACAGTTCCTCCTGCTGCTTCTGTGGACAGGAAGGTGAGCAGTCCTGCTCCTCTGTCCTGGGGTCCTTCATGCACTGCACTCTCCTGATGTCTGCGCTGAGGCTGTCAGGTCAATGATGACCTCACCTGAGGATCTGGCAGCTGGTGCTGGCTGCTGGTCAGGGTGCCTCAGTTCTCCCCACAGGAGACCCGCCCTCCAGTAAGCTGGGCAGGGCTTCTTTTTGTTTTGTTTTTGTTTTTGAGACAAAGTCTCGCTTTGTCCCCCAGGCTGAGTGCAATGACGTGATCTCGGCTCACTGCAACCTCCATCTCCCAGGTTCAAGTGATTCTCCTGCCTTAGCTTCCTGAGTAGCTGGGATTACAGACACCCGCCACCATACCTGGCTAATATTTTTGTATTTTTGTGGAAATGGGGTTTCATCATGTTGGCCAGGCTGGTCTCGAACTCCTGACCTCAGGTGATACACCCACCTCAGCCTCCCAAAGTGCTGGGATTACAGGCATGAGCCACCGTGCCTGGCCTAAGGGCTTTCTTTTTGCACAGCAGTGCTGGGGCCTAAGGAGGCAAAAGTGGAGCCAGGTGCTGTGGCTCACACCTATAATCCCAGCATTTTAGGAGGCTGAGGTGGGAGGATCGCTTGAGCCCAGGAGGTCAGGACCAGCCTGGGAAACATAAGGAGACCCTGTCTCAACAACAATAACAACAACAAAAATTAGCCAGGCGTGGTGGCATGTGCCAGTAGTCCCAGCTACTTGGGAGGCTGAGGTGGGAGGATCGCTTGAGCCTGGGAAGTAGAGGCTGCAGTGAGCCATGATGGCATCACTCCACTCAGGCTGGGCAACAGAGCGAGACTCTGGCTCAGTCAATCAATCAATAAAAATAAGGAGGCAAAAGTGGGAGCTGCGAGGCCTCCCCAGCGCCCTCATGGGCACTCACATGGAATCACTTCCGCTACATTGTACTGGGCAGCGCCAACTAGACCCAGATTTAGGAGAGGGGAAAATAGACCTCACCTCTTGATGAGATGAGCATTTGCAAAGGGCTGGTGGGATGGGAGAGAGAGCTGCGGTTGGCTGACTCTACAAACAACCTACTACCAGGGGTGATCAGGGCAAAGCTGAACAGGCAGGATGACCAGTGACGGCCACAAGAGGGCAGGAGGAGGCAGCAGCGGGAGGCCTTCCTGGAGGTGGCGCCTTCCGCCCACAGACCCCTGGTGAATCTCAGCGGGCGATGCCCCTGAAGACACCTCTTGTGTCAAACCCAGGAGTGCCCCTGGGACCAATGTTCAGAGGCAATCTGATTTCAGGGCAGGAGGGGCTGGAATTACGTACCTCCCATGCTAAATTGAGTCATGAAACTTTTATTAAGGGATATAGTTTATCAACGCTAAGAAAACAAGGCAGGCTCATTAAGAGCAAATCTTCTTCACCAGCGCAGTCACCAATTCTGATGGAATTGTGAAATGAGAGGGGCAGACAGAGGGATTTGCAGAGGGGGCTGGCTGGGCCACTGCCTGCATGCAAAGTGCTTTCCAAGTCCATTAAGAATGCAGGCATGGGCTGGGCGTGGTAACTCATGCCTGTAATCCCAGCACTTTGGGAGGCCAAGGTGGCAGATCACTTGAGGTCAGGAGTTCGAGACCAGCCTGGCCACCAAGGCAAAACTCGTCTCTACTAAAAATACAAAAATTAGCCAGGTGTGGTGATGGGTGCCTGTAGTTCCAGCCACTCAGGAGGCTGAGGCAGGAGAATTGCTTGAATCCAGGAGGTGGAGGCTGTAGTGAGCTGAGATTGCACCACTGCACTCCAGCCTGGGCGAGAGTGAGATTCCCACTCAAAAGAGAAACAAAACAAACAAAAAAGAATGCAGGCATGGTGGCAACATCCATTTCCCAAGGTTCCTTCACAAAAAAGCTGCCTCCTTCACAAACATGACAGCCACTTCCATCAGACATGAGTGTGTACACCTATCCACTTCTCCATCGACCAAGGAGGGTTCCACATGGCTTTGTCCCTCCAGGAACCTGCATATGCCCTTCCTAATGCCCCTGTGACTGAAGGTGACAGAGAACACCAGCCCTTTGTGCTGGTAGCCAGCAAGGTCTACCAGATGGCATGGCCGGACGAGGCAGGGCTGGACCAGACGGTTGGTGGGGAGGTGGGGGGGACAGGTGGAGTAGGGGTGGGGTGGGAGAGGCATGGTCTAGCAGCTGGATGGTTAAAACCGATTTATTTCTTGGGTGCAGAGTGTGGGGTGTTGGATGTGGAAGAGTGTCCTGAGGTGTATAGTAGTGATGAAATCACAACCATAGTCACAACAATCATAATGCTGGCACTGTTCTCAAAGAAAGGGCAAGTGGTAGTGTTAATATCTTCTTTAGGATGGGCGCAGTGGCTCATGCCTGTAATCCCAGCACTTTGGGAGGCCGAGGCGGGCGGATCACTTGAGGTCAGGAGTTCAAGACCAGCCTTGCCAACATGGCAAAACCCTGTCTCTACTAAAAATACAAAAATTAGTCGGTCGTGGTGGCATGCATCTGTAATCCCAGCTACTCAGGAGGCTGAGACTCAAGAATCGCTTGAACCTAGGAGTCAGAAGTTTCAGCAAGCCAAGATCACACTACTGCACTCCAGCCTGGGCAACAGAATAAGATTCCATCTCAAAAAAAAAAAAAAAATCTTCTTTAGTACGTGTGTGTTTAAATACTACACCATGCATTATAGCATGGTCACCATATCCATTTTCTGAACACCACTGTTTTCAAAAAAGCTAGTAAGCAGTAGTTGCGTTTGGTTTTTTATAAAGACAGGGTCTCATTCTGTTGCCCAGGCTGGAGTGCAGTAGTGTGATCTTGGCTCGCTGAAATTTCTGACTCCTAGATTCAAGCGACTCTTGAGTCTCCGCCTCCTGAGTAGCTGGGACTACAGGCGTGCACCACCATGGCCAGCTACTTTTTTTATGTTCTGTAGAGACAAGGTCTTGCTATGTTTCCCTGGCTGGTCTCAAACTCCTGGGCTCAAGCGATCCTTCCACGTCGGCCTCCCAAAGTGCTGGGATTACAGGCATGAGCCCCCAAGCCTGGCCAAATAGTAGCAGTTTCTGAGTCTTATCTGGGGCCCAAATCTGGCTGAAGAGACCCTCTGAGCCTCTCCCTTTTCACTCAGTGAATGAGGCCACAAAGAGCTGCCACCTGGAACGCAGCGGTGAAGTCACCCACACCCGGTTTCGCATATCTGAGCTGTGTGCAATTGGTAAGGTAACCTAGCCTCTCTGAGCTCTGTGTAAGAAGGCATTCCAATATCCACTTAACATGCAGAAAACTCCTGGCATGACTTTGTATTATTATTTGAGACAAGTTTTTTTTTTTTTTTTTTTTTGAGATGGAGTTTTGCTCTTGTTGCCCAGGCTGGAAGTGTAATGGCACGATGTCAGCTCACCGCAACCTCCGCCTCCCGGTTTCAAGCAATTCTCCTTCCTCAGCCTCCTGAGTAGCTGGGATTACGGGCATGCACCACAAGTCCAGCTAATTTTGTATTTTCAGTAGAGACGGGGTTTCTCCATGTTGGTCAGGCTGGTCTTAAACTCCCGACCTCAGGTGATCTGCCCACCTCGGCCTCACAAAGTGCTGGGATTACAGACGCGAGCCATCACGTGTGGCTGAGCCAAGATTTTAAATGAAAAGATTTCATACAAACATTAAATTCCACATCTTCTCAAGAACAATCTAGAAATCTGCTGGCATAGGGCCTGCATTCCCACCTGACAGGATTGGCTGAAACTGAATAATTGCCTTTTTTTTTTTTTGAGACAGGGTCTTGCTCTTTCACCTAGACTGGAGTGCAGTGGTGCCATCACAGCTCACTGCAGCCTCAACCTCCTGGACTCAAGCGATCCTCCCACCTCAGTCTCCCCAGTAGCTGGAATGGCAGATACTTGCCATTGTGCCTAGATAATTTTTTTTTTTTGAAACAGAGCCTCACTCCGTCACCAGGAGGCAGGCTGGAGTGCAGTGGCGCAACCTCTGCTCACTGCAACCTCCGCCTCCCGGGTTCAAGCAGTTCTCCTGCCTCAGCCTCCCGAGTACCTGGGACTACAGGCGCGCGCCACCACGCCCAACTAATTTTTTTGTATTTTTAGTAGAGACAGGGTTTCACCATGTTGGCCAGGATGGTCTGGATCTCTTGACTTTGTGATCTGCCCACCTCGGCCTCCCAAAGTGCTGGGATTACAGGCGTGAGCCACCGCGCCCAGCCACCCACATAATTTTTTAAAAAATTTTTTTTCTAGAAATGGGGTCTCATTATGTGACCTAAGCTGGTCTTGAACTCCTGGCTTAATGATTCTCCCACCTCGTCCTCCCAAAATGCTGGGATTACTGGCATGGGCCACGGTGCCGAGCCTGAGTAATTGCTTTAAAGAGAAGGTGGGCTCGCCTCTTTGCCAGAGCCCCCATCATGCCCTGTTGTCTTAAATCAGACCTTTGCTTATCTGTATTCCTGGCCTAATCTTAGAAGTCTGGAGTTTTCCATCCCTGGATTAGGATTTCAGCTCCAGCTCTGCACCCAGACCCCAATCCCAGGACCCATCCTCACTGAGCCTGCAGCTGAACACTTGCAGTGTGGTGAGGGAGTGGCTGGTGCCTTCCTAGGTCTCCTCTGTCACTTCAGCACCGTGATGCGGACCAGCACTGAAGTTCTGGGAACGACCCTCCCCAAGCCAGGCACCTGGGTGACCTCTCGGCCCTGCCCTCTGTGGCTGAAGATCTTGGGGTGAGGCAGCTGCCTTCAGCAGCTTACACCAAACCTACTTTAATTCTCAGGGATTTTGTTGCAAGTGGATTCATCACAGTCTCTGGGCCATTTGACCGGAGCATCAAGCTGTCACCTCTAATGTTCCTTCAATCCTTCAACAAATACGGAGCATCTGCTAGACCAGGCAGCAAACTTTAGCCCCGGGGCCAAACCCCACCACCACCTGCCTTTGTCCGACCTACATGCTAAGAATGGCTTTTACATTTTAAAATGGTTAAGGCCAGGCACAGTGGCTCACGCCTGAAACCCAACACTTTGGGAGGCCGAGGTGGGCAGATCACAAGGTCAGAAGTTCAAGACCAGCCTGGCCAACACAGTGAAACCCAGTCTCTACTAAAAAAATAAAAATAAATTAGCCGGGACTGGTGGTGGGCGCCCGTAATCTCAACTACTTGGGAGGCTGAAGCAGGAGAATCGCTTGAACCCGGGAGACAGAGGTTGCAGTGAGCCAAGATTGCACCATTGCACTCCAGCCCAGACGACAATGTGAGACTCCGACTCAAAAAAAAAAAATGGTTGAAAACAGTCAAAATAAGAATCATACTGGCCGGGCGTGGTGGCTCATGCTTGTAATTCCAGCACTTTGGAAAGCCAAGGTGGGCAGATCACTTGAGGTCAGGAGTTCAAGACCAGCCTGGCCAACATGGTGAAACTCTGTCTCTACAAAAAAAGTACCACAATTAGCCAGGCGTGGTGGCGCGCACCTGTAATGCCAGCTACTTGGAAGGCTGAGGTAGGAGAATTGCTTGAACCCGGAAGATGGAGGTTGCAGTGAGCTGAGATCGCCCCCCTGCACTCCAGCCTGGTGGACTGAGCAAGACTCTGTCTCAAAAATAAATAAATAAATAAATAAATGCAGTGACACATGAAAATTATATGAAATTGAAATTTTGGTGTCCATAAAGTTTTATCGGAACACAGCCACGCCCATTTGTTAGTGTCATTCGTGGCTGCGGTTCATGCCCCGGTGGCAGAGTTGAGCATTCCAGACAGAGACAACGGCCTGCAAAGCCTCAAATATCTTCTATCTGGCTCTTTCCAGAAAATGTTCACTGCCGCCGGCTCTGCTGCATTCCAGTCCCTGCCTCGGTGTGGGCCACACAGCGGTGGATTAGTTTCCTAGGGCTGCCAAAACAGATTTCCATAAACACAGTGACTTAGGACGACAGAATTTATCCGCTCGCAGTTCTGAAGGCCTGAAGTCACAAACCAGGGGGCCGCCAGGGTTACCTCCCTCTGGAGGCTCCAGGCAAGGATCTGGCCCTGGCTTTCCCAGCCTCCCGGGCCCATGAGCACCCCTCCTGGCCGCTCCCCGAGTCCCTGCCTCCCCTCCTCCTAGAGGTGCCTCTCCTGTGTGTCTCTCAGGACACTTGCCATGGGATTTAGGGCCCATGGAGAGGACGTTTTTTCCAAATAAGGTCATATTCACAGGTTCTGGGATGTGGATGTATCTTTTGGGGCAGGGCACCCTGTAAGTGGTTTCTTGCCTTCTAGAATCTTCTTTTGTAATGTTTTCTTTCTTTATTATTATTTTTGAGATAGGATCTTGCTCTGTCACCCAGGCTGGACTGCAGCAGTGCAAT
The DNA here is from genome assembly GCA_004027835.1 of Alouatta palliata. Taxonomy (NCBI): domain Eukaryota; kingdom Metazoa; phylum Chordata; class Mammalia; order Primates; family Atelidae; genus Alouatta; species Alouatta palliata. The sequence continues at coordinate 10,774 of PVKV010012779.1, read as the reverse complement.
CCTAGCTCTCTGCAGCCTCAAAATCCTGGGCTCAAGTGATCCTCCCATCTCAGCCTCCCGAGGCGCTGGGAGTTTGGAAGGTATGTGCCACCATACCCCAGCTAATTTTTTAATTTTTTGTAGAGATGTGATCTTGCCATGTTGCCCAGGCTGGCCTCAAACTCCTGGGCTCAAGCAATCCTCCCACCTCAGCCACCCAAGTAGCTGGGAGGTCCACTATCATGCCCACCTAATTTTTGTATATTTTTGTACAGACGGGGTCTGGCTATGTCGCCCAGGCCATATAAGCTTCCATTCTTTTGTTTGTTTGTGATGGAGACTCGCTCTGTTGCCCAGGCTGGAGTGCAGTGGTGCAACCTCGGCTCACTGCAACCTCCACCTTCCAGGCTCAAGCGATTCTCCTGCCTCAGTTTCCTGAGTAGCTGGGACTACAGGCACAAGCCACCACGCCCAGCTAATTTTTCGCATTTTTAGTAGAGGTGGGGTTTCACCATGTTAGCCAGGCTGGTCTCAAAATCCTGACCTCAAGTGATCCGCCTGACTCTGCCTCCCTAAGTGCTGAGATTCCAGGTGTGAGCCACTGCGCCTGGCCACTTCCATTCTTTTGAAGGGTTACTAATGATAACCCCTCCACTCAAAAAAAAAAAAAAAATAGCAAGTCCAGTGTTGATAAGCACCATGAAGAAAACTAGAGCTGCGCCAGGAGAATGGAGAGGGGGAAGGGGGTTGCTGTGTGCATTTTACTTTGTGGACACCCAAGGGAGGTGAGCCTGTGAGCCCCTTAGGGGAATGAGGGAGCCACAGGGCATTGGGAGAGGTGGCAGCAGGTGCAGAGACCCCAGGTGGAAGCATGTGGTCCCGTGTGAGGAGCAGCAAAGAGACCCGGGCGGCTGCAGACAGTTGAGCCAGAAGGAGAAGAGTTATGGGTGCTATAGGTTAAGGGGCTCTTGGGTGACATAGATTGAAGGCATAGGATTCCAGGTCCATCACCATATCATCAGAAGGGCTGATTCTTACTAAGGTTTTGTTGTTGCGGTTGTTTTAATGCACCCATGCTTCAAGTGGACAATCTCATTTAATTCCTTCAACAATTCTAACTTGTGGGACCAGGACGTGGCCGTTCACACCGGTAATCTCAACACTTAGGGAGACCAAGGCGGGTGGATCGCTTGAGGCCAGGAGTTCCAGACCAGCCTGGGCAACATAGTGGACCCCATCTCTACAAAAAGGAAATTAGTCAGGTCTGGTGGTGCACACCTGTAATGCCAGCTGCTCAGGAGGCTGAGGCAGGAGGATCACCTGAGCTTAGGAGGTTGAAGCTGCAGTAAGCTATAATCTCACCACTGCTCTCCAGCCTGAGCAAGAGTAAGACCCTATCTCTAGAAAAAAGAAAAAAACCCTAACTTGGAACTCTTATAATTGACTTCCTTTAGAAAAAGGAGGTGTGGGATATTGTAAAATATCTTACTGTGATATAAAATAAGAAATATGTATTTAGTCTCTGCTGTGGGTTCTTATATAAAACCCTTGTAGATGGGGTTAAGGGGAATCTTTTGTTGAATATTTGGGGATTTTTTGTTTGTTGGTTTTGAGAGAGCATCTTGCTCTGTCGCTCAGGCTGGAATGTAGTGGTGTGATCATGGCTCACAGCAGCCTCTAACTCCTGGGCTCCAGTGATCCTCCTGCCTCAGCCTCTGGAGCAGCTGGGACTACAGGCATGTGCACAACCATGTCTGACTAATTTTGTTTTATTTTTAGTAGAGATGGGGTTTCACTAAGTTGCCCAGGCTAGTCTGAAACTCCTGAGTTCAAGCAATCCTCCCACCTTGGCCTCCCAAGTAGCTGGGATTACAGGTGTGAGCCACTAAGCCTGGCCTAATATTCAGTCTTTGACCCCCCTGGTTTTTTGACCCAGAACTCCTTTTTTTTTTTTCTTTTGAGATGGAGTCTCAGTCTGTCGCCAGGCTGCAGTGCAGTGGCACCATCTCGGCTCACTCAACCTCCGCCTCCCAGTTTCAAGTGATTCTCCTGCCTCAGTCTCCCGAGTAGCCGAGAGTACAGGTGCATGCCACCACACCCAGCTAATTTCTGTATTTTTAGTAGAGATGGGGTTTCACCATGTTGGCCAGGATGGTCTTGATCTCTTGACCTCATGATCTGCTGCCTCAGCCTCCCAAAGTGCTGGATTACAGGCATGAGCCACCGCGCCCGGCCTGACCCAGAACTCCTAAATCCCTTGGAATGCTTCAGCGATAGCAGCATCTTTTGTTCTAATGAGGGGACTATTTATGGATCCCCAGAGAGCCTCAGGATGGGGGCTGGTTGCCAGAAGAACCAACCACGTGATTAGAGGGTTGGACCTCTGGGGAGGGGAGAGGAGCTGAAGGTGAGGTTGTTCACCCATGTCCAGTGGTGTCATCAATCATGCCTATGTAATGAAGTCTCCATAAAAACCCAGAAGGGCAGGGTTTGGAAGGGCCTCCTGGTTGCTGAACACATGGAGGTTCCTAGAGGATGGCGTCCCCAGAGAGCACATGGAAGCCCCGCGCCCCCGCCGGCATGCCATGCCCAGCCCTGCGCACCCCTTCCACCTGGCTGTTCACCTGCAGCCTTTGTCATATCCCTTACAACAAATGGCTAAAGTGTCTCCCTGAGTTCTGTGAGCTGCTCTACATCTGTCACATCCGAGGAGGGGGTTGTGGGAACCTGTTGATTTACAGCCTGTTGGTCAGAGGTGCAGGTAAAACAAACTGGGGTTGCAACTGGCATCAGAAGTGGGGGGCAGTCTCGCGGGACTGAGCCCTCATTCTGTGGGATCTCAGGCTAACTTCGGGTAGACAGTGTCAGAATTGAATTGAACCAGAGGACACTCAGTGTGTCCACTGGAGAACTGCTTGCTGTTAAGGAGAAATCCCCACACATTTTAGACATGTTCTGTGTTGAGTGTGAGAGCAGAGAGAGAAAAGTTTGGCTTTTCCTTCAGAAGGTCATTTATGGCAAGGTGGCTCACGCCTGTAATCCCAGCACTTTGGGAGGCTGAGGCAGAAGGATCGCTTGAGGCCAGGGGTTTGAGACCAGCCTGGGCAACATAGCAAGACTCCATCTCTACAAAAAGTTAGTCAGGTGTGATGGCACACATCTGTAGTCCCAGTTACTTAAGGGGCTAAGTGAGGAGGATTGCCTGAGCCCAGGAGATCGGGGCTGTAGTGAGCTACGATTGTGCCACTGCACTTTCTCCTGGGCAACAGAGTCAGACCTTGCCTCAAAAAAAAAAAAAAAAAAAGAAAAAAAAGAGGTTATTTATACCTATTAGTCTGATAAAAATATCAAAATACTTACCATGATTTTGATGAGGACACTGAGGTGACTTGCGCAAGGTCACTTAGGGAGTAGGGCACAGTGCCGGGATCCCAACCCAAGACCCCCGCCCTCCTGGCTTCCTCCCAGAGCTTGTGGAAGGAGATTTATTGAAACAGACAGAAGAAAGAGAGGGCAGTCGGGAAGAACAGAAACGCAGCCTAGGCCAGATGGAAGAGCAAGCGACGTTTCTGTAACAGCAGAAGGCCTCGGAGGAGCTCAGACGGGCCAGCGGATGGTCCTGTTTTCACGTTCAAGGAGGGTCACTGACCCCACAAAACAGTCTCCACCACCAGAGCTGCCGTGGAATATTGGCAAATCTGTTGGGTGCGACCCGCACCAGGCCACCCGCGTTGGCACGCAGCCTCTGAGCCACTGCCCATCTGCTGTTCCTTGCATGAGCCAGAGGGGCTGACAGGCACTTAGGCCTCCTGACTCTGGAGGAGGGGCATGGAAGCCCCAGCATGGGCAGCTGCAAGGAAGGGCGGAGACCCCCTTCCAAACAGAGAAGGCCAGGCAGCTGGGTCACACCAGGGGGCTGAGGAGAATAGCTTTGTACTGCTGTTGTTTTCAACTATTGCTTAAAATTCATATCAAAATAATCCACATAGATATTTGAATAACGACACAGACTGGCTCTTTCTGGCCTATTTCCACGATGACTCCCACTTTCCAGATGAGGAAACTGAGGTTCAGAGATGGTCAGTGACTGTGGCCCTAGGTCGTAAGTCATGAGCCCAAGATCTCAGTGCAGATGTGTCTGACGTCAGGCATTTTTTTTTTTTTTTTGGTAGAGATGGGGTTTCACTATGTTGCCCAGGCTGGTCTTCCACTCCTGGCCTCGAGTAATCCTTCTGTCACAGCTTCCCAAAGTGCTGGGATTACAGGTGTGCACCATTGCACCTGGCCACAACTCTCTTTTCAAAGGTCATGGCCTCCCCAGAGTTATCTGGAAGGGCAGTGGGAGCTGGGCCCCCAGTAGGCGATTGAGGGTGGGAAGAAAAGCCCTGTAACCCTCACTGGGTGGATGGGAGGGAGGCGCTGAGATTTTCCCAGGTCAGGGCAGCAGGGGCAAGGTCACCTGGCAGGGGTATAAAGTCTGGTTCCAGAAAGCTGAGGCTGAGACCCCTGGGCCGCCCAGGCCTGCCCTAGGCAGCAGGGCACATAGATAGGGGGTGGGCACCAGCAGGTAGTCCCTAGGCCCACCCAGCTCAGACTGGGAGGTATGAGAAGGCAGGAGCTGCCCTGCTCAGCCCCTCCCTGACAAAGCTGCCCCACACCAACCAGGTGTCCCCCAATCCCAGCCCCCAGGCAGCCTTGGGTGCCTGCACTCTGGAGTCGACTGCAGAGGGCCAGCAGGAGTCAGCAGACCCCCAAAGCACTCCCTAAACCCAGGACACATTTGCAGGCCTTGCCTTCCATGGCACCAGCAGCCTCCAGGCCAAAGACCACACACTCTGATTTTCTACCCTGCTGACAGGCAAGGTAGGGGGCTTCAGGTACCAATGACAACTTTCATTCATATTTCACCCTACCATGTCCTGGTGCGAGCTGCAAAGACCAGGTGTCACAGAGGCTAGGGCTGTGGCCTGGAGACATGCTTGGCCTTGGATGCAGGATGGGGGCCACATTAGATATTCAGTCCTGGGGGAGCCAGGCCTATCTGAGAATGGCCTTTGGATTTGAGGACTAAAATCCCAAACAGGGGCTGGAGGTCCCTCCCGCAACCCCAGACACATAAGCTGCCTCCCCTGAAGCCACCTTGGAAAAAGCAGAAGGGATGTGGGGGAAGGGAGATCTCTTGAGATGAGACAGTTTCCTTGGAGAGCTCAACTAAGCCACCATAGACAGCTACGCAGGTTGTTTACTGTTCAACAAGGCCTGGCTGAGAACAGCGAGGGCACCAGAAATCTTGACCCTCACCTGGTACAGAGTTGCTCCAGCTGCCTAGAGCAAAAGTCACCTTTTGTAATTTGCACAAAGCCTGTCTGAAGTGTGCACTTTAACTGAATATTTTATCCAGAAGATGCTGTCTTAAATCTGGAGAGAATGAGTTCTACTTAGCTGGCAAAATTTTTTTTTAATATTTTTCCTGCCATCAGTTTTCCAGAGCAAAATGAGATCAGTTATAGAAACAGGCTGGGTGTGGTGGCTCACGCCTGTAATCCTAGCACTTTGGGAGACCAAAGTGGGTGGATCACCTGAGGTCCAGAGTTCGAGACCAGCCTGGCCAACATGGGGAAACCCCATCTCTATTAAAATTAAAAAATTAGCTGGGTGTGGCGGCAGATGCCTGTAACCACAGCTACACGGGAGGCTGAGGGAGGAGAATCACTTCAACCTGGGAAGTGGAGTTTGCAATGAGCCGAGACTGTGCCACTGCATTCCAGTCTGGGTGACAGAGCGAGACTCTGTCTCAAAAAAAAAAAGAGAAAGAAAAGAAAAAAGCATACATTTTGTGTGCATCCAAGTCAGGTCAAAGAGTGCATTTTGTCAATCACCTTACACAAACACCCCACATACTCACAAACACATGCACACACACACACCCCCCACATATACACACACCCCTCACACCACATACGCACACCACACACAGACATATAAACACATATACACACATCTCACACCACACACACACACATACCCCCACACTCACAAACAGCCCTCACACCACACACACACATACCCCCACACTCACAAACAGCCCTCACACCACACACACTACACTCTCACATACACACACTGCACACATACCCGTGTGCACATACATACATGCACACATACACATGCAGGCACACACAAATCACACACACCACACACCCACGCACACACACATACACACACATATGAGTTAGACTCATGTAAAAAGCACCTGGCCCTAGCCGACCCTCCCCTTCCTTCCTAGAAGACAGAACCGTGCCTCATGCCTAGTTCTGGATTCACTACCTGTCACACCTCTGGATATGTCTGGTGATGACGCCTAAGAGATGTGTCCCAGAGCTGAGGGTGGGACTGCGAGGTCAGATGTGCTTTGCCATCTGCAACGGGAAGCTGTAATCACGTAAGCAATCTTTTCTTTTTAACAGATAGGATCTTCCTCTGTCGCTCAGGCTGTATGCAGTGGCACAAGCATAGCTGCAGCCTCAAATTCCCAGACTCAAGAGATCCTCCTGCCTCAGCCTCGAGTATCTGGGGCTACAGGCCCACATCATGCTCAGCTAATTTTTCCACTTGTTGTCGAGATGGGGTCTCACTATGTTGCCTAGGCTGGTCTCAAACTCCTGGCTTCCCGTGATCCTCCTGCCCGGGGCCTTACAAAGTGTTGGGATTATAGGTGTGAGCTACCACACAGGCCAAGTCATTCTTAAACAAAAGCCTTATGATTCTAACGTTGGAGCAATGGGGATGCCAGGGTATCTAATGCTAGGTGACTTTTGTGACTTCTGGTGACAAAGTGCAGCCTGATCCATGCTTAATTCTATTGCTGCCCAGAACCTGGCATGTAATTCTTGTTAACCCCTCAAGGACGACAGTTCAAAGGCACAGCCTCCAGCCACATAGGAACCCAGGGACCTTGCATCCAGGAGAGCAGAATGCCGGAGCACAGTCCCTCCTGAGTCACCTGCAAACTGGATTCTGCAAGCAGCTCTCAAGATCACAGGGGAAGCCGACCCAGGTGGGACTGGAGCCTTGGTGTTCCAGGAAGCCGGTCGGCTCTTCTGTGCATTGGCCTCTCGATGCCCTGAGACAAGATGAGACCCGGGAAAGGGAAGGAACCTGGCAGACATGGGGAATCTGGGTCCCAAAGAGACTCAGACTCCACCTTCTCAGCTTCCGCTCTGCCCGCAGCCACGCCCTGGCTCTGGAGCTCCTCCAGCAGCACCGCAAAAAGCCTGACAGCGCCCCCTGCAGGCCTTTCACTAGGCAGTAAAATGGACCGAGCAGCCACATCGACCCTGGCTGGGGACGGAGGAAAACACAGCATTTGGAATCCTCTGGAGCTGGTTTAAACTCCCCCCTTGCCACCTTCCAGCTGTGTGACCCCGGGTGAGTCACGGAATCTCTGGGCCTCCGTGTCCTTACGGCTCAACGGCAACAGTGACCGGGTGCTGTCTCCTTGGGCCATCAGAATGTGCCATTTACGAGTAACAGATGTGAGCACGGGGAATTTCCAGCCCCAAACCCCGAGGAGTGCATAGTGGCGTTGGTGTCCCCAGAGCGGCTGGGAGGAGTTAGAGCTCAGCAAGTGCTGGCTCTGAAGCCAGGCCTGCAACTGGACCCCAGTCTTGCTAGAGATTTGGTGTGGCCTTGGGCGGGTCACTAATCCTCTCTGTGCCTCAATTTCCTCATCTGTAAGCATTTGCTCAGAAGGCAGGGAATCCTAAGAGGGTGTGTGTGTGTCTCCAGAAGGCAGGCCCCTGCTGGTCTCCTCTTGCGGCAAGGGAGGGGGAACCAGTTTTGGAAATGCCGCGGTACAGATCATTAACGTCATAAAAGCCTCGCGTGTGGCAGGCTCAGTGAAGGGAGATTGAGATGCTATGCACGTCCTTCCCCAGAGTCTCAATCACTCTTCCTCGAGTGCCCTTCAGAGGCTGGAAGCAAGGTCGCTGAGACGCGGGAGCTCAGGAATCAACTCCAGCGTGGATTCTGGGGACGGGCTGGGGGAGGCAGCGTGGGCAGGCTGCAGCCTCTGCTAATTGGGGATCCCCATCCTCAGGGACTACCCTGACAACAGGCTCTGTCTCTGGCCTCAGCCACCAACTAGTGCTGGACTCACACCCATGTGGGTCAGAGGGGCCCCAGACTACCTCCCATGCCGCTCCACAGAGGCCACTTCCACCTGAGTGGCCTCAGTCCAGGGCTTAGATTCAAACGGCTACAGACAGCTGAGGTCTCTAGGGGCCATGAGACCCACCAAAAAGCAGAGTGCGTGCCTCAGGGGACAGAACCCTGGCAGGTAGTAATATGATCTTATTCCCACTGAAAGTCAGAGGTGTACACATGGGCCAGCGCATACAAATCCAAGGAAAGGTCTGAAAGCCACCGAGATGTTATCATACAGTTTACGTGAGTCTTTTTATCTGCAAATAGTAATTTCTATATAATAAAGAGAAGGGAGGGGCAGGGCGCATTGGCTCACACCTGTAATCCCTGCACTTGGGGAGGCTGAGGCAGTTGGATCGCCTGAGCCCAGGAGATGGAGGTTACAGTGAGCTACGACTGCACCATTGCACTCCAGCTTGCACAACAGAGCAAGACCCTGTCTCAAAAAAATAAAATAAAAGAGAAGGGGAAAAAACTAAAAACCTGAGTCTTTTTTTGAGACGGAGTCTCACTCTCGCCCAGGCTGGAGTGCAGTGGCACAATCTCGGCTCATTGCAACCTCCGCCTCCTGGGTTTAAGTGATTCTCCTGTCTCAGCCTCCGGAGTAGCTGGGATTACAGGCACGCACACCATCATGTCCAGCTAATTTTTGTATTTTTAGTAGAGACGGGGTTTCATCATTGGCCAGGCTGGTCTTGAACTCCTGACCTAAAGTGATCCACCCACCTCAGCCTCCCAAAGTACTGGGATTACAGGTATGAGCCACGGCTCCTGGCCAAAACCTGAATGTCTTTTTTTAAAAAATCTACCTGTTGCCAAAATGCCTGCCGCCTATGTCAGGTCTGTGGATCTCTTGGATGTTTCATTGAAATAATGATCTTTCCAACCCACCCCCTGGTACCTGACTGACCCAGGGGAAGTTTCTGCCACCCTTCAGAGGCCCCTGGAGGCTCCAAGTCAGGCTCCAGTCAGCACCATGGCCAGTACCACGAAGCTGTCTGCCCACCCCAGGAGGCCGCATAACCCAGCCTGCTATCAATGCCTGCCAGCACTCAACACCTCCAAGACCCGAGACAATTAATTAACAAGGCTTTTAAAAGATGTTTTCAAACGATACAGAGAGGGAAAGACGGAAAAGGGAGTCCTTGAGCTGCAGAAATTCTTCACTAAAGAGCCTTTCACTTAAGTGCTTTTCCCTAAGGAGCCCGGCAAGGTAAGGCAACAGTGTTCAGAGCTGACACCAAGGATGCAGTTTCATTATGTTGAAAATTAACTAGAAGACACCTCAGCGGGGCTCCAGGCCTCTTCCAGGAGGAAAAACCCATTTGGATAAATCTGAAAAATCATCCTGCACCTAAGGATTTTTTGGCACCCGCTGAGTCAAGCCCTACACTGGGGGCTTGGGACACAGAACCCCCCACTGCCTGCAGGTTCTCATGGTGGTAGGGGCGACACCACGGTTCCTGGGACAAGAGGAGACACGGGTGTTGCGGGGTGGTGAAAAGGAAGGGGTGCTCAGCAGCACCTCACAGAGGAGGGCTTCAGAGGTTGGGGGAGGAGGCTTTGGAGGGGTCGGGGAGAAGGAGCGGGGTTGGAGGCTTTGGAGGGGTTGGGGAGGAGGGGAGTTCATGGGGCAGCAAGAGTCATTTCAGGGCAGCACCCCAGCTTTTCCCAAGGGCTGGTCTCGGAGATGAGCTACAGTGGTCAAACCACGGTCACCAAAATCCCCCATGCACAGAACACACTGCCCATCTCAGAGTTGGCTCCTCCTAAGGAACCAGCTGCTGCATTTGCAGTGGAAAGGAGTCCTTCACCTGTAGCCCGGCACTGGGCTGGGAGAATTCAGCAAATAATAGTTATTAATAAATGGCCATCAATCATGGCTCTTCTGCCCAGGCCCAAGGAGCCAGCTAGAGCTGCCAGCCACCTTCCTCTCCTGGTCTCAGCTCCCCTGCAGAGGTCTCACCCTGGAGAGGGACACTGGGACAAGGATGTCACTCAGAAGAAGTGGGCAGGCCTGGTTAGGCCACTAACCACCAGGAACTGATTTGGTCAAATGGCCCCATGGAGCCTCACAGAACAGGTTTGCAACTCCCAAGTCTAATTAATTTCTCCTCCTTCAGAATAGAAACCAGGCCCCAAAAAATATCCATGTAAGCCTCAGACACATCTGACCCAGCAATTTCACATGCAGGAATCCAGCTTATGGAAACAATCAGACAAACACATAGATTTACACACAAGGATGATCAGTGATAGCATTAGATACTTGTAGAATATCAGGTCAGGCACAGTGGCTCACACCTGTAATGCCAGCACTTTAGGAGGCCCAGGCAGGCAGATCACCTGAGGTCAGGAGTTCCAGGCCAGCCTGGCTAATGTGGCGGAACCCCATCTCTACTAAAAACACAAAAATTAGCCAGGCGTGGTGTCAGGTGCCTGTAATCCTAGCTATTTGGGAGGCTGAGGCAGGAGAATCGCTTAAACCCAGGAGGCAGAGGTTGCAGTGAGCTGAAATCATGCCACTGCATCACAGCCTGGGCAATAGAGTAAGACTCCATCTCAAAAAAAAAAAAAAAAAAAAAAAAAA
>PVKV010012778.1:10672-64144 GCA_004027835.1 Alouatta palliata | reverse complement strand
GGGTGGATCACGAGGTCAAGAGATCGAGACCATCCTGGTCAACATGGTGAAACCCCATCTCTACTAAAAATACAAAAAATTAGCTGGGCATGGTGGCACGTGCCTGTAGTCCCAGCTACTCGGGAGGCTGAGGCAGGAGAATTGCTTGAACCCAGGAGGCGGAGGTTGCGGTGAGCCGAGATTGCGCCATTGCACTCCAGCCTGGGTAACAAGAGCGAAACTCCGTCTCAAAAAAAAAAAAAAAAAAAAAAAGAAAGAGTAATGGTATATCATTTAAAAGTTCTCATCGCTCGTCCTTTTCAATTATTTTGTTAGACATCTACTTTGAGTAACTTAAAATTATATGAGAAATAAACATGAAAAATTTAAAATGATTTTAGTAGTTACTAATATTAAATAAAGCTATAAAATAGTGTTATATCCATGCAGGTGTATTAAGACATAACTATAGGCTAGTACTTCATTAATTATACATGATATTCCTTGACAAAGTTCTAGAAAGCCAGAGAAAAAGTCAAACAATCAAACTAATAATTGGGAGTTACCAAAAAAACTAGTACTATTTTCCAGATTAAAACTACAAGTAGTATATGATGATAATTCAGGAATATCTTATCTCTGTTTCTTGAAGCCAGAAAAGAAAGGAACAACTAAGACATTAAGAAAATCATGTTATATAGTGATTAAACATAATTTCAGGTCTTAACGTCATTGTTCTTAGCTGGAGAACTTGAGTTAATCTCTCTGTGCTTCAATTTTCTAATCTGTAAAATAGGATTAAAATAGAGTGTCACCTTATAGGTGGAAAAAATGTATAGAGTGTTTGGTACATTATAATTAGTAGTCATTATTTTCATTGCCTTTATTTACCTTAGGCTTAGGTAGGCTTCTGCCATCTTTACACTTTCCCCTCTTTATACCTACACACTAGTAATCTCATTTCTTGTTTGGAATTTGGGTCTCCACACTGCACAACTCAAGGAGTGTCAGTCACATTGTCTTCTAGGACCGAGGGTCCCCTGGCTCTGTGTGACCCCGTGGCCCTACAAATCAGAATGTAAATACATGCCTGAGGAATTCAGAAAAGTAACTGTCTGATTAGATAATTGTCACACTAATGAGGTTGAGAGGCACTTGATCTTATTTTCCCCACATATATTATTATTACAATTGCCCTGCTGGATGTATCTGAGACCCTGTTACATTGCTCTCTTCCAGTCTGAAATTTTGTAGAAATAATGTTAGCCTATAATGACAAATATTTAACCTTTCTCTAGTGCTCAACTTAAACCTCTAGCCCCAAGAAATGCACATCTCCAGAATACACTTCTCATACTATGCCCACACCTGGCCTATGTTTTGGCTCCTGTTAGTATCGACTGATGTGTTTCTTTCATTCTCATGTAATTTTTATTCCTCCTTTACAGTCAGCTATTTAATGAACTATTTCTGAGTTTGCTTATTTATTCCCTTTCTCATCATTTACTGGCAACAGTAAACATCCTTTATTAACCTCAAATAGTTTCATGTGAGTCAAACTGTTCAGTTTTCTCATTTTGAGAGAAACCAAAGACAAAACCCAGTTCAGGAAGACACAAAAAGTCACAATGTACGCAAGTTATAGCTTTTTTATAAGTCATTTCTATGTCAAGGCTACCTCCCTGACATGTCAGAGAATAATATGTTCTCAATAAGCTCACACCATTTTGTGTAACAATATGCCATGGGTTTGTTTAGAAATGAAAAACTCATATCCTTGTATTGTTGAAGGTTTCTATGACTCAGAATCCTGGCTTCTGAACATTGCTTTTTGTGACCACGTAATGCAGGTTTGGAATCTTGGAACCCAACCAAATAATTTTTAGTTAGTAAATCAGGTACATTGTCAAAGAAGTGAAATGGAACTGAATATTATCTAGTGTCAAAATGATGATATGCCCTTCTGGAATTACCGAACTATATAAATTGCTTAAAAATGTATATCAAAGAAACTGTCGAATTAGCTTGATCTTCTTAACTACATAATACTTTCAGCACAGACTGCATTAGATTCCTCCATATCATCACCATGATGAGTAAATTATACACACTAAATGTATCCTTATAGATTGACTTTTTAAAAGATTATTGGGTAGTTAAATTATAAACCATGTCTGAGTCTACTTTATTAGTGGAAGCTTGTTGTATTAGCCAACATAGGCTAGATTATGCCATGGAAACAAAGTACCCTCCTATCTCCTGGATATATAGCAATAAAGGCAAATCCTGTTGTAAGTCCATCAAAAGTTGGCTGTGATTCTGACCCATGTTGTATTTACTTCACACAGGACTGAGACTACCGGACCAGTCTCTAACTGGAGTGATCCCAGTTGTGTCAAAGGGCAGGGTGCAGGATGTAGTGCGTGTTGGCCTTAACGCTTCTGCTGAGAATGGAACGTACTACTTCAACTGACATCTCCAGAACCCGAGCAATCATACAGCCACAGGCGACTTCAATAGGATAAGGGTGTATCTTAGGTTGGTTTCCCCGGAGCGGACCCTGAGATGAGGATGTCAATGCAAGTTATTTATGGAGGATGAGTTTCCAGGGAGCCCATGGTGGACAAAAGATGACACAGCAGAGAACAAAGACTGGCAATGGTGAGATCTGAGGTAGAAGTGCAGGGAAGGTTAAGCTTCAGTATGACCCCAGGGGAGACCTCTGGTGCACAGATTACTCCTCCCACGAAAGGTGAGGAGGCTGGGCTTTCACACTCCTTCCTCACAGTCATTGGCTAGTAGCTGTGGGATAGGCACTCTGAACTCTCTGAGCTGGTGAAGCCGATATCTCCAGTAGCCAAGGACAGTCCACACAAACACAGCATCTGCCATTGGTCTTTGAAAGCCCCTTAGAGGTGGGCAGAGGGCACCACTCATAAGGGCAAAATGGGGTCTTAAGAGCATCTAAGGAAGCACAGCACTTTCAGTGTTTGCTGGAAGATACAAAATCATTCTATAGAGGAAAGCAAAGGAAAGAGGCACTGAAATGGGTGAACAAAAATACAGTCTACTAGAGTCAGCTGAGAGTCAATAACATTTACTTCTATTTCTCTGACACAGCAAAACACCACAATACTACTATCTAATCCCTGCTTTGAGTTCAAAGCCCAAGATCTCCGAGTGATGCCTGGGAGTCTCTACTATATCATGTCTAGATATTGGAACCAAAAGGACCAGTTGTCTGACCTCTCTCTACAATGTGTGTGGGCACACAGAAATATGTAAACACACAAAGTATACAACAGTGGAATAGATATGGTATGAATATAGAATATATTCAGTATATTAAAGTATCCAGTATAGTTGAACATTTGGTATTTGTCTTGTCATTTCTTCCATTTGTTAGTACTCATATGACCCTTACATTAAATTAAATTAAGTCAAATTAAATTAGCTTAATTGTGAGTACTTTGAGCCTATAAGGCTTTAATGGAAGAGTCATATTTCAACCTCTTTTTCCTGAGCCTTTGTTTCCTGAGCCATCTAAAAGGTTTTCCTGGATTCAATATAAGCCATTCATGGACTTTAGCTAAGGATGCAATGGGCAAATTCTTGACTTTGTTCTTGTCCTAGGCTGTCACTCAAAAGTCCCCTCAGTGTTATCTTTATAGTACTAGACGACAATCATAGCAGTGTTCAACCTTGCAAGTTCCTGAATTTCTGAACTCTCAAAATGCTCCTTTATTTCTGCTTGTAAACTGGCCAATACTTTTTTCTTTGTTCTTTCTTTTCTTCTGTGATTACTGCTTTATTATACAGACATTACCTTTCTAAAAAAAAGCATCCGATACAAACTGACTCATGGTATAGGAAGTCTCTTTTCCTACTTTCTTTTTCTTTTTTCTTTTCACCTAAAAGATTAAGCTCATTAGGGACATTTTCTACCTTTTACTATATTGTGAGTAATAGAAATTTTTTATTTTCCAAAATATTTCCCATGGTGTAATAACCATTTTTCTAGCTTCAGAGAGATAACAATTTGTTTCACTATATATAGCCCAGTTTCCAAAACCAGTGCTACCTAATGTAGATTTTCTTGTTGTTAGAACATCCACTTTTATTACAGATTTCTGTATTTTCAGGATAAGTTATGCCACAGTTACAAAGAAGTCCCAAATCTCAGTAGTTTACAGTAAAAATGTACATTTATTTTTCATGAGCCTTTGGTTGGCTGAGATTCTAATCCATATTTTCTTTCTCCAAGTTGTTGACAATGCTTCATTTCAATAGCATTCATGTGCCATTGGCCTAATCAAATAATACAGCCATGCCTGCATTTAACAGGGTAGGGAGACCTAGTCTTCCAGACAGAGGTACACAGGGAGTGGAGAAAGCACCAATTACAGCAGGCAGTACAACAATTTTCCACAACGACCACATCTCTTAGGCCAAAATCCATTTATCAGCTCAGGATTCACTCATATCTCACAGATCACACTGGGGACATTATTTTAAGAAACAAGTAAGTATGGTTTTAATAGAAATGCCAGGCATACTTCTGCTTCAGAGGACTCAAAAACCATGTGATGTCCATGGATCCCAAGTGGCTCTCATAATAAAATTGCCTAGCAGATACATGTAAGTCCAACCCTGCTATCGGTATCATGTGTGGCCATTTTTATCATGATGAATTCCACTCCATTTGATTTGCCATAAAGAAGCCTGCCTTTTCTAGGATGATAGCAAACTCTGAGTTACACAGCAGAGTTTCATAGCCATGGAAACAAGAAAGCCTACCAGGATTGTGCCTTTGCATAAAAGGAAATTTTGAAATATCACATTTATATTGGTCAGTCCCCTACAAATCAATGTGTCCTCTTTCTGAAATTTCTTTTATAAAGCACACCACATGCCTATAATCTATTTTTTCAATCACAGTATGCACCTATCAAAAATTAGAACATTTTATAAATTTATATGAAATGAGGATACTATATATGCTCCTTTCTCTCACATGGAAAATGAAATGTCAGAGTCTCACTTTGTTTTTTTTTTTTTCTTTTTCTCTCAAAGAAAATTAATTTTAACAATGTACAATTTGACTTGCACGAGTCAGCATCTTACAAGGCTCATTGTATTTGAAATTAGTTCCTCAGAAGACCGCAGAAAATTAATATTCAGATAATGAAATTTAAAAAAATCTTTTGGAGCCTCTGTCCCAATCTTAATTGTGTGCTGGATTTCTAAATTTTAATTTAGGCAATAGGGTTTTCACTCTATGATTTTTCTCTGCGTGATTATCCTTGCCTTTTCAACTTACTTTAACTTTTCTCCTATTCAATTATAAATAGTTTCCTATGTCACAGATCTGATGTTTTTAATCTCCAATCCTTTCACTTTTCCTCTACCTCTTCACCTTTGTTGTAGATTTCACAAGAAATCTTCAAATATCTGCAGAGAGGTAGAGATTCGAGCACCTCTTGATTCTGGAAAGCAAGCATGAACAGCACAGTGCAATTATTACTCAGGTTTGCAAAGAAGTGAAATTCACAGTGCACAATACCTCTCAAAAGATAAAGTTTAAGGATGAACTTTAAATTCTTAAACTGAAAGAAAGACGGAAATTGTTTTGCTGTAGTTTCTTCAACTAAAGCCACAATAGATTGGAGATCAGGTAAACAAATTTCAAAAGTAGAAGCATAACTGGGGAGCTTTCAGACATAATAGTGAAAGGTGCTTGCCAGAGACTTCATTCTTCCCCTTCACAGAAAAGAAATGAGCCCTTAATAAATTATTTCATCATCAGTAGACTCAAAAGTTGACATAAAACTGCAGAACAATCTGTAGTTGCCTTGACGAAAATGTCCATGTTCTCGGAGTCTTGTGCATGCATTAAACTAAACCTGGTGTGCTCTGAAACGTAGTGATACATAGAAAAACAAATGAACTTACGTCAAAATCCTGTACCAGCAGCATGTACTCATGTATTTTAATGACTACTTCCCAGTGGAATTTATCACTCCCAAGTTTATTTTTGAGCTTGCAAGCATAATAGCATTAGGATGCAAAAATGATTTGTTGCACGTATTTGAAGTTTTTACCTTTAATACAGACACAATAAAAGCCCAGTGATAACTGCAAATTATTATGTGATTGACGTTTAATGTCATCGTGTCCTGTCAAAGTTCAGGATAAACTCTACAGATCATTAAAACTCATGATCTTTTGTCCATGAATAGGAAAATATTAAAAAATTGAAACAGTCTTTTCAGAGGTCACATACTGGAAAATGAGCAAGGTTGCTGTATTAAAATATTTTAAGAGAATTGCAACTTTCTAAGAGTATTGAAATGTTGAAGTCACACACGACAGCAGTTGGAATAGATGAGGTTATGTCACTGGGACCACACACCCAATTCTCAGCGTCTTAATATAGACCATGTAATATTTCACAGGTCCATCATGACTTTACCCAGGGGTGTCTGCACAATTTGTCCTTAGTCAAGGACTCTGTCTACACAGTTTACTCTTACTCGAGGAACAGCGATTGTCTACAACTTTACTGAGGCCTGGTCAGGAGAGAAAAAAAAAAAAAAAGATTCAGAGGGTCTCAAATTGGCAAACAAATGTTCTGGCACGACTCATGGAATCAGTCACATGAGTCGTTTCCTCACCCACAACAAAGCCAGTGTCGTACTCCTACGATGTTCCTCAGAGGAAGGAAGCCTGAATTATTGGGCAAACTGTACAAATGACTCCCATACAAATGTTTTAGCCATGAACAGACAGAATTTCAGTGGATCAGGTGTTTTTTATTAACTCAATTGGAGCAAGTAAATACTCCCCTTTTTATGAGGAGTGAAAGATAGTTCATTTTTGCCAACTGATTCAACTTCACAATGGATAACATTATATTACACAACAGACAGAAAGCTATCTTCACTTTGTCATGCTTTTCGGCTTGGTCTTTGCTTCTTTCAATGGTTAAGTTGCTCTGGAGTAATAGGAGAATCCAGGGAAAGCATATTAATTCTTTCAGGTTTTTAGAACATTACTTCTTATGTTCTGTGTCTCGATAATGAGTTATAAACTGAGTCTCAGACACCTCTAAATATTCAGCAGATCTTTACAGAGATTAGGGAATGGAAATGAACTCAAAGGAAAGATAACTGAATTAAATCCCTACAATAATCTGACAAATTAATACCCCTAATTGGGTAGCTTACAGGGGGACAGGTGGGGCCCTTTTGTCTAATACCGTTGCTCTGCTGAAGAATATGAAAGCCATTCACTACTCTGTATGGAGCCTTGGAGATCCTTGAAGGTACCTATCATGTTAATCTTTCACTCTGTGATTCATTCAGGCTGACAACTGCCATCTAGTTCTTTGTGTTAAATAGTTTATTGAAGTTACTTTTTCCTCTCCTCATGGCTTTCTCTTCTGACTCCAAAATGCAGACATTGTGAAGGTCCAAAAGTAGATTGAGGGGTAAATCTATGGAGTATGGTGCATTATCAAAATTTTCAATATTTAGAAAATAGTATGACATAAAATTTGACAAGAATAATATTTCCCTTAGAAATACATGGTAACGTTGTAAATGTGAGAGAATATATAAACCAAAGAATGAATAGAAAAATAAACATCTGAAGAAGGAAAACACAGTGGTATCATAGCATTCTCAAGGCAAAATAAATAATTGTATTTGAAAGGATTTCAAACTCGTTGTTAATAACTGATATTTATTTCAAGCATGAGAAAATGGAAATGCTAAAACTAAATGCATACTTTGGGCTGTGTTTGGATCTTTTAATTGATCAATTGGTGTCTCTCTAAACAGATTCTGAGATTACAATTTCAAACTAAGTGTATGAAAATGTTGATAGCTGGAGGAGTGATAGTTTTTGACTTTCTGAGTATGTTTATATATAAAATTATCTACACATTAGTAGAAGCCTGCCTTTAAGTTTGCCAGTGTTTTTCTTTTGTGTGTATGTGTCTGTAATGTTTGTACTTCATTAAAAATTCATAGGGAAAAATAAATATTTCCTACCAGCAATGAGAATTCTATAGAAGTAGTAAGAAAGCTGCAAATGTCTTTACACTTTCTGAGGGTTTGCAATTTTTTTTAAAAAAGAAGCATATTTTTAAAATCCTTAAAAAAGTTTTATCTAGGTCGCCCCTTTTCCTGGCTGGATGTTAAGAGCTAGCCCTGCAGGAGGGATAATATTGAGTAGATGGGTTTGGCAGAGGGAGCTCTTCTTGCTAAAACCTGAAACATAACACAAAAATGAATGGACTGCACAGAGAGAAGAATAAAACAAAGTTCAAGTTCAATAAACCAGATAAGAAATGCAAGGGGTTCACCAAAGAATGTAGTGGGAGTCAGAAGTTGGTACGTAGTGAAGGAATATATAAGCCAGCAAAGTGGAAATTCAAGAAGATGACAGATGAGAGGAAGCTGAGGGAGTCCCCTCTCTGCTGGTTTCTATTAGCTCACAAGAGCAGGACATAGCACAGGAGGAGCAGAAATAGCAGATGAGACCATGCTTGCAAATGACCTGCCTTTAAGAAGAGGGCTCTCTTCACTGATAATTGGCACCTTGGTAATCTACAGAACTAAGGACATCAGCACTTACCTTAAAGGAAGTATTTATGCACTTTTCCTTCAATGTAGCCACCTTGCATTGTAGGGGAAGCCAGTCACCTTGCTGATACAGCCTTTCCTGGGGTGCCTGCTAACTCTATATCGGTTCATAGGTACCAATGCATGTCTGTGGAGATACATAGGGTGCAGTAATTCTCTATTCAGCTACGAAGTCTGAGGATCTTAGCTTCTCTTTACACTCAGCACATAAAGACGCTTTATTTAGTAATATGGCAGTTTACACACAGGCAGAGAGAAAGGCTAGACTGTCATGAAATGGGGTTGAAAAGTGAGAACTTTTTTCTTCTCACAACTAAGTATTATTAATTCTCTTACAGGGCTACTTACTCTCTATGCATATTATGTTACATTATTTCACACTAAAATTACTGCAACATTATCAATTCAAGCAGGATTGAGCATATGAAATATTTATAAGGTTACCATTCATCTAATTTTCAAAGGAATGGCCTATATATAGGGCATGAATATAGTCTCAGAATAGCTTTGGGCTTCTGAGCATTAGAGAAAGTCTCACGAAGCAATGGTGTAATGACTCAGTCTGTAAAATAAACGTGACCACATAAATTCTAACAGGAGGTAAAAAGAATCTGGGACTCTAAAATATATATATGTTGAGAGCAACTCAGAAGTTAGGAAATGGGGAAAAGTGATCAATTTGGTGTAATTAATTCCCAAGGCTAATGTGTATACTGGAATGAAGATTGGATGTGTAGTCAGAATATAAACTCAAGTTCAGATTCTGCTCACAAATATTGCATTCATTTAAATGAAGTGATAAAATTGAACTTTAGTTTTTTTCAATAAAATGGAATAAAAATACAAATGTCCACCTCACAGTGATGTTGCAATGAGCACATAAGATTGATAAGTAGACTGCAAGCTTTTAGGATGTATAACTTTTATTAGCAATATCATTATTGTATTTCTCTGCATAAAGCTTTATTTTTTTAAGTTTAATACCACCATCCATTCAAAAATCTATTCAGTCTTTTACAACAAATTTTAAGTACCTACCATGTCCATGGCTTTATGTTCTCAAATCATATCTGAAGGCTATAGAATGAGACTTCAATAATATGTAAAAAGTGACAGTTACAAAAAAAAATGCATGTTCTGAAATCTGATAGATTCAGACTTAAATTCTGGATATGTCTCACATGATCTGTGGAGAATGTAGGTGAATTGTTCTTACATTGTTACCCCAGTTTATTCACATGTAAAAAAGTCAGGAATAGAATTATCTACTTCCTATGGTTAACATCAGTATTAAATGAATGATCAGGTGAAGTTCTTAGATCAGTGCATAACATTTTACAGTCATTCAATAAAGCTTGCTATTGTTGTTTTTGGATAACAATTATTTTAAGTTGTATTTTTAAACACCAACTATATCTTTGAGATATATGTATATAAAATACATTGGGAGTCTATATATATTATGCTTTACTAGAAGAATTTAATTTAAATTCTCTATACTTTATATAATACTACTGAGAAACTTAAAATGTTTTATCCATTTCATCATAAATTGTATTTGTATCACAGTGATTCTCTAGGGATAGTCCCAATATTATTTACATTTTATCTTACATGCAGTCATTCTGTCAGAAAAATAATAATAATAATAGAGAAAATAATGGGGTTTCTCAATTTTACATTTCCATTATTCCATTTATTTCATGTTAGTCATAATTCATATATTGTTTTCTGTCCTATCACCATTTCTCAACCCCACTTTCAACTCAATTGGGTTTTCACATAAAAAGATATTGTATGTCTGAGTTCCCCCTTCCTTGCATTAAGCACAATGTTTTACAGTCTTACCTGGACAAAGCCCCTTGTTCAAATAATACAAAAAACATAGACTTTAGAATCTAGCAGACTCTTAATAGATCATTTCTAAAGCTATGACCTTAAACTACAAATGTACTACTTCGGTGGACAGGTTTGTGAACCTCAAAATATGACCATTATCATGTTCACTCCTCCATATGATGGTTTCTGTTGGAGAGTAGGAAACGAATGAATATATTCAGCCTCCAGATACATTAAACAGAAACCTCCTCCTGGAGGATCTTGTACTGACCACTCCTTTGGGATGTCACTGAGTCCATGCTGAGAAGAGTGACCTAGATCATGAGGATGACTTAAGACATATGGTTTAAAGGCTATTTGTTGACTAAGGAACCCTAGGGTCTCTGGATCGTTCATACATAGAAGGAAGCTTCTATTATTGGTACAATTAGTTTTCAGTCACTTAATAAGAATAATAAGTCGCTGTCTGGGTGCGGTGGCTCACGCCTGTAATCCCAGCACTTTGGGAGACCAAGGCAGCCAGATCAGGAGGTCAGGAGTTCGAGATCAGCCTGGCCAATATGGTAAAACCCTGTCTCTACTAAAAATACAAAAAATTAGCTGGACGTGGTAGCAGATGCCTATAATCACAGCTACTCAGGAGGCTGAGGCAGTAGAATCTCTTGAACCCAGGAGGAGGAGGGTGCAGTGAGTCGAGATCATGCCACTGCACTCCAGCCCAGATGACAGTGTGAGATTCCATCTCAAAAAAAAAAAAAAAAAAAAAAAAAAAAAAAAAAAAAAAAAAAAAAAAAAAAAAAAAAAAAAAAAAAAAAAAAACACACAGAATAATAAGTCACCTATACATCGGCATATACAGCTGACTTACTTTAAATATAATTCTCTGATTTATAAGGTAAGTTTACATTTCTGAACAAGAGGAAAAAGAGGTCCTAAAAATTCCAGATTTTAACATCAAGTCTGATCCACAATTAAGAATTTGTCACAGATAATCCACATACATAAGATTTATGTGGATAATTCTCATTTTTTAAATTCAGTACTTAATTACTCTGTAATCACCAAGAATTGATATCTATATACCTGAAACTCTTAGATAATGAGTGAAGATCCAAATGCCATTTAAAAATTATAATTATTTTTATTGAAAATTGGTCTTAAATTACACATATATAGCCCTTTTGAAAAAATAATGTAAGTAAAATTTGAAGTTTTTAGTGATCCCTTATCATTATTTAGAAAATTGCTATTTTTTTGCTTTGTGGTACCTTTTAAAATTAAATAGTTCTAATTGATTTTAATTGACCAATAAAAATTGTGTATATTCATGGGGTACATTGTGATATTTTGATGTATGTATCCATTGTATAGTCAAGCTAATCTAATTATCACTTTATCATATTTTTGGTGTAAAAACATTAGATATCTATTCCGTTAATATTTTTGAAATATACATTATTATTACTGTGCTTTAATGCAGCGATCATCTTCATTTTCTCCATCCTCTTCCTATCCCCAGCATATAGTAACTAACTACCTTCCTACCTTCTGTTTCTATGAGATAGACTATTTAGATTCCACATGTAATGAGATCTTTCTGGGCTTGGCTCATTTCATTAACATGTTCTTCAGTCTCATCAGCAAACGAATGAAGAAAATGTCATATTACATACATACATACACACACACACAATGAAATACTATATCGTCTGTCTTTTTTTAATGAGATGGAGTTTTGCTCTTGTTGCCCATACTGGAGTGCAGTGGGGCAATCTTGGCTCACTGATCCTCCACCTCCAGGGTTCAAGTGATTCTCCTGCTTCAGCCTCCAGAGTAGCTGGGATTACAGGCACCTGTCACCACACTCAGCTAATTTTGCATTTTTATTAGAGATGGGTTTTGCTATGTTGGTCAGGTTGGTCTCAAACTCCTGACCTCAGGTGTGAGCCACTACACCTGGCCAAAAGCCCATCTTTATAATACTTTCCTATGTGTATCTTTCAGTTTTTAATGCCTTTTCTTTTGAAGGACTGTTAACTTCTCCTGTTGTTGCATCTACTCTAAAAACTCCTTTTCCAACTTTTAGAGGAATGTTTTCTAGTATACTGAGAAATTTTGTAAAAATTCAATATGCCTAAATTTAAAAAGGTTAAATAAGCTACTTAACGTACACCTTAAAACATGTTTCATCACAAGCAGACATTTTAGAACTATTTAGGAAAGTAAAAATTTTTTTAATGTATACCTATCTTTCACCCAACTGAGATTCTTGAAAGTCTAAAATACTGAACACCAAATTTTTATATCTACATTTCTGCCTCATTTTAAAAACGATATCGTGTTTTCAGAGGTGTACTTTTATGATCTAAAATTAGCTCTCTATTTTAAAATCAAGAACAGAATCAGGGAACAGAGTTTAAACAACTTAATGAAATTTATGGAGTTAATTATAAAAAGGCCTTAGCTAGCACTTTTAAGCTCATCTCAGTGCTTATAAATTCCTACTCCAGATATCCTTGGAATATGCCAGGCCACAGAAAAGAGAAACTCTGCACTAAGTATTCCCCAAATTACATTTTATCATTCCATTCCATCCATATGGATTCTTTATAGCAGAGCTATCCAATCTTTTGGCTTTCCTGGGCCACGTTAAAAGAAGAATTGTCTTGGGCCACATATAAAATATGCTAACACTAATGATAGCTGATGAGTTTTAAAAAAAAATCACAAAAACAAACACCTCATAATGTTTTCAGAAAATTTACAAACTTGTGTTGAGCCTCATTCAAAACCATCCTGGGCCACATGTGGCCCATGGACCACAGGTTGGATAAGCTTGCTTTATGGATTCTCTGAAATAGCACCTGAAATATGACACAGCATTGTTTAGAGCCCTGGATTCTGACCTCTGCCTTAGTACCCTGGACTGAATCAAAATGTCTTCCCTAACCATAATCTATTAACCCAATCGCATTTTCCCTCTTGATGTATTTCTAGAATCCCCCATATATTTGAGCTTCTCTCCTGGACTCTAATTCCAGATAAGGCCTTCATCCTGGAGTGGAATGGAATAGGATAGAAATTTTCCACTATTATTTTAGTGCTAGGAGGCCTCTCTAGACAAATGTCTTCACTTGGTTTTGAGAGGACAGCACAGGCCAAATAAATATAAGGAAGTGAACTAAAAATGAAAATCTGGTCACAGGCTTAAGAAATAGGCCAAGTTTGAAGTGAGTTTGAATTCTATCAATGGTTAAGAATAAAATGTAAGCATCATGATATAGACTTCTGGGATTATTAGTCCATGGATTTTGGAGTTCTTCACATTTTGGGTTAAAGCATTAAGGCAATATTTTATTAAGCCTTGCAAAATCTTAAGCATAGATTTAAAAACACTGAGTCTTACTGGCTTGTCAATGTTACCTCAAGCAAGTTATTTTCAATAGTCAATTGCACTCAAGAGGCCAATGTAGAAATCTAAAACAAGGCCAGGGTTGTGCATAAACTAGAATCTAAAAATAGTAAATTCCAAAACGACCAATATCATGCCAAAGTGTAATGTACTGCTTTCATTTTGGTATGTTGTCTTCTTATGTGGTGGAAGATTTATTTGCTAATCCTGTGCTTTGCTCGACTTGGGTTGTATAAACCACATGAGAAACACAAATTATCTACTAAAGGCAGAAACATCCCCCTCACACAAGCACACACACACACACACATACACACACACAGATAAAAACTGAAATAATTTTTTGAAGAGATCTTCATTCCTCATAAGCATGTTTTATGTAAATAATCAAAGAAAACATATGAGCTTGATTGAGTTCTTCAGAAAAACTTTTAGTTCAGCCTGCCTGCTAATGATCTTAAATTAAGGTCTACAGCGCTGCTTTCAATTGTGAAACATATTTTCTCTGTTTTCTCCCTAGCCCACTTCCCATCCCCAATTTCACAGAAAAGTTTTCTCACAGGAAGATCCAATTTATGCAGAACCAAACAGGAAACAGGCCTCTTGTCATCTCCCCTTTGTTAAGTACATTAACAGACAATCTGTAAAACTAATCTGCCTTCAAATTATTCTGATAGTTTGGAGCCTGACAACCAGCTGTCAATTCCATAGCTTCCTCTTCTCATTCCCTTGGAAGTTCGAAAGAGGAGACAGAATCTCACCTGGTCACAACTTAAGATATTTTTGTACCTACGATCTTACACATCCTTAATAAAATGCTAAAGTTACCATGACATTTGAGATAGGCAAATGATATGTATTTAAAAAGACAGCTCAAGTCTCACGGAAAAAATGTTAAAAAGAAAATTGACTCGAAAGCATTGAAGTATGAGGCAAAATAGCAAAAGAAACAGCTGGAACTGATATGTGGACATTACTGATAACTTGTATGATAACACAAGTTGTTTAAGCTTAGGAAAATGAAGAAGTGACTTGTAAGGGACATTGGAAAAGAAAACTTCATAATCAATTTTTTCCCCATCTAATCTTATCTCTGAAGCTTTTTTCCCCTAAATATAAAGACCCAAACAAGCAGCCTTAAGCTACTAAAGTTAATTGGTATATATACACTAACTTTTTGTAAAAACTAAAAACATAGGTCTGAATTTTTTCTTAAATAAAGGCTGATTGTCTACATCAGATTTTAAAAAGAGAAACAAAAACCTGGGTGCTTAATTTTGTCAAGTGGATTTATTTTACAAAGAATAGAGAATCTGTTTCTAAATAAAATATTCACAGGGTCAAAATAGTCAAAATATTTAGCCATGGTCAATAGCAGTTACGCCTGTAGATTCCACATGGCTGTCTCCAAAGTGGAATGAGTACACTCACAGGAATGGGTGTAAATGGGGAGTATAGGAAGAAATATTAGAAATCCCTTTTCCATTTTTTTTTCTAGACATAAAGAAGGAATTAAGCTTTTATTCTAACTTTTTAAATGTATTAACTTTGGTGATCTTCCTGTATCTATATGTCAGAAATTCACTTCCTCACATTCTAGTTTCTCGGTGAAAAGAGGGCTTGGCAGAGCTTATAGATGTTGGCAGTGCCCACCATACTCCATCATACTCCTCCAGTGCCATATGTCAAACTGCAATATATATATGACAACTTATGTGGATTTAAATTCTACCAGCCCAAATATTGGTATCCTTACAAGACTTGTAATAAGAAAAAAAGTAATTAGGTAAAGTTATGTCAGGCAACGTTTCAAATTTAGTGGTGGTCAGTAACATAATACCAGATATTTTAGAAAAAAAAACGAACAGAGTCTGCCCCTTCAAGGTAAGAGAATATCATGATAACTTTAGCACTTTATTAAGAATGTGTGAGATTATAGGTACAAAAATATCTCAAGTTGTGACCAGACAACCTGTGTTTTAAAATTATGAGAAAATTTCAGAAAATATCCATTCACACTTTGAAAATAGTTGCTTGGAGATGTTTGCCTAGTTAGATAATTATATTCCAAAATTTACCTATGAGTGTCTGTACTTATAAATATAAATACTAAAAAGTAGACTTTTTAACTGTTTTAATATTCCAAATGAGAAATTTCAGGAGGTTTAATTCATTTGCTAAGAAATATAATTATTTAACCCTTTGTAAGTTGTTTGAAGTAATAATTGATAGACATTAAGAAAGGCTGACACTGACAAGCTAAATTTCAACAAGATTATTTGCATAATTGCTCAGATAGATAAAAGTTTAAAATAGGTATGATGACTGGATAAGTGTAGTTGCTGATGTCACATTTGGATCTTTGAGTCTTTGCAAGGGTATCTGTAGCTATGACAGCCATGAAAATTAGATGACTTAGATTAACTTACAACCAGCAATGTTATCCTAATGTATTACAGCACTATTTTTCAGAAAAACAAAATGAATTAAATAGTATTGCTAGCACTAAACGTCACAATTATTAGTTATTAGTAGTGTTTTACTGTAAAAAAATTAACAGTAATAAATATAACTATAATGTTGAATATTACTTAATTCATCTTTCTCTCACTTGAACGTTTCTAATTTGGAGTTTGCTTTATTCATATAATAATGAAATGGGAAAATTTCCCTTGTCCCCCTTGCAGGGCATGCGATGAGGGTGTGGCTTGCTTCTTTGGCGCCCTGCTGCTCAAAACCCCCTGGGGTAGAAGGCAGATGAGTAGGTTGTGGGGTTCTGACCCCACAGCAGTGTCTATGAGTGAATGTTTACAGCTCCTGAGGCCCTAGTGGGCACGTGTTACAGGGTGCTCTTTTTGTTTAACCATCCGTAGGCGGGTTGTGTTAACCAGCTCAATTAGACCCACTGCCTCATCGCCAGGACAGAGGGCCTTCTGTATCCAGGGGTTTCTTGCCTTGGTGTACAGGAAGAATCGGATTACACAAGGGCTTGGAAAATAAGTGCAAGTTTTTATTGAGTGGAAGTAGCTCTCAGTAGATAGGGGAGCCAGAAGGGAGATGGAGTGGGAAGGTGGTTTTTTTCCCTGGAGTCGGGTGGCTGGGGCTTTCCTCTAACCACCCCACATAAACTGCATGTTGTTCTGCAGGTTGATGGCCTGCCGGTCTGCCAGCGTCTGTCAGAATGCTCTTACCCTACAATAGGCCTCTCGATGTCCAGCTGCTTGTGTCTTCTTCCACCAATGTGTTCATCTCAACATTCAACCACTTGTGACCCTGCCTGCTAGGGTCTTGGGGTTTTCATAAGCACAGAATGGGGGTGTGACAGGCCAGAATGGTCTTGGGAAATGCCTGTCCTCAACTAGGTCTGTGGGCACAGGCCTGGGGGTAGAGCCCTAACCATGGACCATGCCCTCCTCTACTCAGCACTTCTCTGCCCACTTCCCATATCAATAATACTAGCAGAATACCTCTGCTTTTAACATAAATATGCATGCATATATTATAGGCGCAAAACATTTTAATAACGAAGCATGGTATCACAAGTGTTTGGTTATCACTTTCTTCAGAATTTCACTATGCAGCCAT
Source organism: Alouatta palliata (assembly GCA_004027835.1). Lineage (NCBI taxonomy): Eukaryota > Metazoa > Chordata > Mammalia > Primates > Atelidae > Alouatta > Alouatta palliata. The sequence continues at coordinate 46,681 of PVKV010012778.1, read as the reverse complement.
CTGCACATATAGATTTGAGAATATATTATATAGCTAAAATAAAAAATACCATTCTGAAATACTGGAAAATAATATTGAGCTACTATAAATTTCTATCAGGTATGATTGTGTAATATTTAGAAAAAAATAATAAATTTTGAGAGAACTGTTTTCCTCACATTATGTAAATCTGTTATGTATCATTCATTTATTAATTCATTCAACAGACATTTATGGTACACCTACATATGGAAGGCACTATTGTGGAATCTAAGGAGATCACAGTGAGCAAAACAGAGCTTCTACTCTTATAAAGCTTATATTTTAGAAGCAGGAGATCCAGAAACAAAGGTAGGAACAAAAATGTCAATCAAATACTGGGTTGATATGATACAGGACTCATATTCTACTGGGATGGGCTAGAATAGCTGTACAGAGTCTGAACTACTGAAATATTTCTATAGCACATGATAAGTAGCCCCTTTTGTATACTTCTGTTTCTGTGGCCTCAGCAGAACCTCCCCAGGGATTCCCTAGACTTCCTCTAGATCTAGGATCTAGAAGATTAGTGTCTGCCTCAGTAGGAGCTTAGCAGGCAACCACCCTGACTAATGGTCCTGGCATCGCCATGACGATTGTTAAATATTTTGACTTTTGCTCCCAGGTTAATATTTACAGAGGGGTGATACCACATAAAAAGAGTGCAGAATAAGGTGTAGATAATGAAGTGGCAAAGAAGTTTTTTTGAACAGGGTTGTCAAGAAGGAACTCCAGTGAGCCAAGAGGTAAACGAAGAGAGAGGAGAGGACACATGTGCATGTGAGTGGTGAAAGGGGCAGAGAGAAATCCCAAAGGCCTAGAGATTCGAAAGTGAACACTCAATGGTATTCATGGAAAGCACTTTGTCAAAATCAGAAATTTTAAGAGCCATGTCAATTTTACAAAAGCAATCAGAAATTTACCTTCAAGTATTAAATGAATTACAAATATTTCCACTTATCAGTCAAGTTTAATTCAAATGGTGCTTTTGTATAGAACTTTTGATATCACTCCGGATTAGATTTTTTTTTTTAATTTCTGGAACACTGAATTCAAATTCAGAAGACTTAGGCTCTCTTTTACTATAAGATATGATATTTTCCAATTGCCTCTCTTGCACAGTTTTGTCTTCAGTAAAAAACAGGGATATTTACAATTATTTCAATATTTGTGCTTTTCTTCCATGTATTCAACAAACATATTGAGAACTCACAACTATGAGCTGGGGATATCAAAGACCCCTGCTTTCTAGGAGTTTACAGTATAGTTGGGGACATAGTCATATAAATGGATAAAACACTGTAAAAGGTGAAAAAATCTAAAATACCTGTTTAGAACACTGACTAGTGCTGCTGAATTTTCTCCTTATTCTTTAGCATAATTAAACAATTTTATTATCACTCTTCATCATTGTTATTAGAAGGTAAATCTATGAAATGATAAGATGCACCAACCTTATATTATATTATTTTAAAATTACCTTGAACATAAAATCAAACCCCTCATAGAGTTAATGAGGAAAAAAGAGAGAGACCTGGTTGAAATGCCTTAACTTTGTAACCCTGATTTGTTTAATATAATTTTTTACTTTCAGAAGACATGGACATAATGAAATCAAAGTGTACAGACTCTTATGTACCATAGTAATCAGAAACGCACCAAACTTCTCAATGACAGCACTGATTTTACCTATGGCTATTGGCACTAGCCACAGGTTGAAAAGCTTTTGTTTTCTCCCTTCCTTTCTTTTTCTCTAATGGTCCTATCGTCTCACATAATAGAATCTATTTACCAGTGCACTCTAAAGCAGAGAAACAAGGAGGTTTGAACGATTTTTATCATATCCATCATAATCTTGAATATTTGTGGAGCCACACACAGCACTCTTGTTTCATGCTAGTTCTCTGCTTGAGACACAATTACATATGTTTTACTATTTGTACTTTACTTTTATCAAAAGCCTTTTGATCCCAGAGTTTCAATTTTCTCTCTGGCTTAGGGAGTAGGAAAAAAAAATATGGTTCCTATAGGGTATAAGAGTGGTTGCTACATAGTGCACCCCCATAGGCTCTGTCCTAATGCTACCTATTAGAAAAATCACTCTTTTGTGTGCCTTCGGCTGGAGAGAGAAAAGGGAGGAAGGAAATATATGATTTTTAAATATTTTTAGTTGATATGTCATAGTTGTACATATTTTGGGAGTATGTGTGATACTAGAAGTAAATTTGGGTTGCCCCTGTGTAGTAGTCACAGAATTCTGTAGATACACGTTCTTTATGATAAGACCAAAATGCTAGAAATTTAACATTAGCTAGGTGTTTTTAAAAAATTCCTCTGTAAACACTTGGAGTACAGGAGAATGATACAAAAATGCAGAGGGAAAAGATAAAAATGGTTGCATCAAATCACTGAACACATCCCATACCTGCAGAATCTCTACACACTAAGCCAGCAACTATGATGACATGGAATTTCCTATCTCAATTCTTAATGATGGCATTTCAGCTACAGGTGCTCTGTAGTAACCAAAGACAGAGAAGAAAAGCAAAAACAAAACCATAATTGCATCTTGTCTGTACTAAGTTTAAGTAACACACTATATGCAAGAGGAGAAAATTGAATCACAAATTTTCAGTGGCCTGATGTTGACCTGCATTCTCTGTAATTGCTGTTGTTTCGAAAGTACTGTATGTAAATATACAAACTAAAGCATACAACATTCTAGCAAATCACCAGCAACTGTCACATATGCCTTTATAATAAGGAAATGTAGCTGTGTGTACCCTATTGTTCAAAAATATTATTGGTTGAAAATTAAGATATATAGATTCTTCTCTGGGTTCTCTCACTTAGGTTCTCTGAGTTTCAGTTCCTTTGGCTCAAGATAGTGATAATGAGTCAATATTCACAGGATTATTTTGAGGATTAAATAAAATAATGTCATAAGTAAAATACAGAGAACTAAATAATTGTTAACATAAGATCATTACAATGAATATGTTACTAGCGTGATTCTTCAAATTTTGTTTATATTCTTTTAACCTCTATGTCCACAATAATTCCAAAAACATCCTCTAAATAACGTTCCTCTGAAGCAGAATACACTAGAAATAGGATTATCCATGTGTGGTCCTTGACCAGCAGTAGCATCTGGGACCGTGTTAGAAATGCAATCCCAAAGGCCCTACCTCAGACCTACTAAATCAGACACTCAGGATGGGGCCAGACATTTGAATTTTAACATGCTCCCATGGGCATTCTAATGCACACTCAAGTTTGAGAACCACTGACTGGGATAGTTGACAGAGAGTAAGTGTGTGTATCTTGTATGCCATCCTGGTGATTATTTATCTGACTTTATGAAATGCCATCTTGAGGCAATAAATAATGATATTCCAAGTACCAGAACTCTAGATATCTTTCATAAATTTCATCATGGATCCTTTATATTACCAGGGCCATCAGGGTTAATTACAATTAAAGAGGCCTAATATTCTTAGCTTTACAAGTTTTAGAAAACTAAATATAATTGTTCTGTTATGCTGTATAATGGCCAGTAAATAAAACTTGCCTTATAATATGTAATTTTAGAATTTTGTTCAATAATGTTTTCTAATCTGAATCACTGGTCTGTTTTCATTGACCATATATGAATAATCTATATTTTTATTTGTCTGGTTTCCAGGAAATTCAAAATTAAATTTAACATCCATCGATGTGTAAAAAGCAGGGACTTCAATTACATTTTATAATCAGTTGTTAAATAACCTTTTAAACAAGTAGGAAACTTTACATTTCTTGTAAGCATTTAATAAATAAAGTATATAGAAAGGCTCTATTATATGTTTTGTATGTAAATCATGTATATATGGCTGTATATATATTTTGTATACTAATATATCTACACATATATAACATATCTATATCTAGGTATACATATATAGATAAAGGGAAAAAAGTAAAGATTGTAATTTTAATATGGAACGAATCCTACTGGACATTGTCCTTTCATTGATTCATTTTTATTTATTCAAAAATAAGCTATAAGATTTTAAACATAACATGTAGAATACCTGTTTCTGGTGTCCTGTGGCAGGGGCAAGCCAATCCACTTGAACCTTGCTTTACCATGATGATTTAACAGGACTCAGAAACTTCACTGCTAGGAGAAGCATTAGGATAGCCTTTAAGAGCTTACTTTCTCTAAAAGGGCTTTTTATCATGATGAGCACTCTTCTGAAAGGTGAGACCTAACATGATGCTATAAAGCTCTTCTCTGGCACAGCAGTGGTTCCTTCTGTAACACTGACAACAGCAACTTGAAGAAAGCTGACCACATCTATATTGTGTACCTTGAACAGAGACCAGGATACACAAAAATTTAAATGATTAAAGCTTGGATCTGAAAGTAGTTTTAACGAACAGAGAGAAGTCTTTTTAACACAGAGAAGATTTTGTCTCCTTGGATGATATTCAATCTCTGATATATTTTCCTTTACCCAGTTTTCGATTTGGCCTTAGGCTTCTTATATAGGAGTCAGGTACCAATAGAGTGAGTGGATATAAAGATGGAGCATTTACAACATTTAGGAGCAAAATATAAGGCCAGAGGTGTCGTCATTTTATTTGAGGAAAAATATTAACAAGGGATTTATTAAAACTATTCTGCAATATAAAAATATAAAGTACTTTAAAAGTGGATAAAGATAATGGTTTTTAGTAATATATTTAACAAGAAACAAAAGCAAAAATTAGATAAAATCTGGTTTTGCTCTAAGGAAGTAAAGGCAGATATGATTTCTATGAAAAGGAAGGGCAATGCTTGAAAATGACAATAAAATAGGGATTGGAAAAGTTTGAGAGAAGTGGGAAAATGTCATAACAGAATTTTGAATGATACTTGAAATGGGAATGAAAGCATTGACCATAATTTAAAAAACACAAATCTGTGATGTAGGAAACATATTTAACAAGCTTTTCTGGGATGCAGGGAAAAGGGTCACAAAAATGATAGAAAAGCAAAGAGAATGTGATAAGTAACAAAAGAGACCCAACATCCAGATGATATATATTCCTGAAGAAAATACCGAACAAATGGAAACAAACTAATGGTGAAAAGAGAAAAGAATAAAAATTTCTGGGCAGATAAGATATCTGAGAATACAGGTCTAGGAAGTGTAATATATATGCTAGATAAAATTAGGTAAAAGACAACAATGTAAGGTATGAATGCTCATAAAAGAAATTTCGGGCTTCCTCCAAGGAAGGTTTAGTCACAAATAAGATCACAGCAAAACTGTGATAATGAATAACAACTATAGGGTGAAATCCATTAATTGAAATGAAAACATCTTCATAACAGACTGTCAAGTGATCACGGTAAATAGCAAAACAGATTGTACCATATAATGTCATTTTTACAATTTATGTATTCATATAAGAGAAAGCTAATAGCAGCATTCTGTGGTGATATGCAGTGAGAATACATTTTCCTTATTTGTTCTTGTCTACATTTACTAAATATATAGTGCTATCTCTCTCTCCTTCTCTATTTATATAAATGTGTATGTATGTGTGTATATATATATATATATGCAGTATTTCTAAATTAAAGAAAAAATAATATATTAAATAAATTGTCACTCTGTCTATTGTGCAAAATTATCTCATATAGGGAAAAACTATTTCAAGCCAAGTGAGAACTGATAAAGGCTGTAGGGAAGTGAAATGATTTGGAAATGTGGTTGGGTTAGAAATACAGCTTTGTAGCTATTATGGAGAGGAAAAACATTGGCTGGCTCCAATGTCCCTTAGACTCATTTCTGTTATTTTTTTCTTCTCTTCAGTTTGTTGTTGTTATGGTCTGTATCTCATCCAATAAAATAAAGGAATAGAGTACCATAAGTTAAATAAAGTGAATTAAGTATAATTTACTAAAACATTTTATTTATTACAAAAAGTACTTAGTCTATAAAATAATCTGCTTAATATGTACATAAATTTAGACTTGTGTGGACCCAAACACACATTCTTTGACAGAGAACAACAAACTTAAACACTGCTTATGAGACACATCAATTACTTGTCTTGAAATTTTGCTATGAAATATCTTTACATGATATTTATTTGAATGGTAGAAATTTATATTTAAAAGGCTTTGCAAATATCATCCCAAACCATTTATACCATGTCACATTTGACATGACTTACTCATTTTATTTTAGGTATAAGTAGGCTTAGAAAGCTAACACACCAAAGAAAAATTTAAAGCTAGAGTGAAAAAAGAGATCTTTGCATATTCAGAAACAGACATGCCTGTGGATCCTGCAAATGATCACTGCAGCCCTAAGTTACACAGTCTCACAATCTTTCTGTTTAGTTGTTTGACTTATGTCATCATAAATGAAAAAGGTTAATGTCAAGATAACTTCAGCATCAACTTCCAGTCTGCAAAATCAAGAAGTCTAGAAAACAAATGATCAAACTAAATTTCAAATTTTGAAGTTTTCCAATGTGATGAAGACACAGAATAAAAATCAGAAGCTCTTTATTTGCTTATTTCTTGGAGCAAATTTGATTAAAGATGACTGACGCATTAAGCAGTTCCTGAAAGAGTTGTTTAATTTGGAAATGCAATGAAACTTTTAGCAGGGATCTGGGAGAATTTAATCTCTATCCAATATTAAACATTCATTTTTTAAACTAGTTACTTTTTCATTGATAGAATCTAAGGCATTTGAACGAAAATCCTCATCTTATTCATTTTGAGAGCCTAGATTTTCACTTTTGCTTTTTAGTGTTCCTCTTCCCTCTTTACGCATTAAATTGTTACTGAGTAATTTGGTAAATGGGGAGAAACAAGTTTCTAACTCAAAAGTTATGAACAAAGTTATATTCTCTTTACATAATTCATCTATCACATTGAATGAGCAGACATCCAGACTTTAAATGAAATAAAGTCTAGTTATTTAATGTGTATATTTCAATTTTAAATGTAAAATTGAAAATAGAGTTACTCAACATGCATTCCTTAAATCATTGAATATATTTTATTTTCCCAACAAATATTTAGTAACCACCTGGTCAAACATAATATCACATTTGATCTGATCTTCAGCATGTTTGAATTTTGCCAGATTTTTCTATATGTATCTGAGAAAGATGATTGAAGTACATACAGAGAATTAACTCTGTGGATTATGTAACCATAAGTACATATATTAACCTCTAAAGTAAAAGAAAAACAACATTTCTCAGATCATTGTTCTGTAGTTTTTGATTCCCTTAGTCTTCTCTTGCAGAGATGAATCCCATCTTACAGGTATATCAAAAGGAAGAGAACAGAGTAATCAAAGCAATGAGAATCGCCACCATTCACATATTTACACTCACCAGCAATCAGGACAGTGGTAAATGTAAGTCAACCTTAGAAACTCTCAGATATCCATGCATATATTTATGTAATTACATTAAATCTCAAACCTCTTTTTTTCTTTGTTCTTTTGACTGATACCAGTATTACTAAGCAATTTAACTTTGGTCATTCAAGGTTCTAAAATGGGTTGTGTTGTATTAAGCCATATAAAGGAAAAAGGTGAGACTCCTATTCAAATATCTTTAAACCTCTTTAAAAAGTCATGATTTAGAAAAATATAAATTTATATTTTCATATGTCTAAAGACCCCATCAAGAAAGCAGGCTAGATGCTGGCAGCAAATTTTCAAAAACAAATGAATAAACAAAATATCACTATGTACAAAGATATTCAGAGGATGAAATATGATGATGCATACAGAAAAACTATACAATTATGAAGTATGATTTTTTCTTATCTCACACAATTATAAAGTATTACTTTTGGTTGTCATTATAATTCAAGAACTATATGACAATTCTGTGACCTATTTACTATATTTTTAGAGTAGCAGTATTTTGACGTGCACAGAACTGCAACTTTGCTTGAATTGAGAATCTGAAATAAGAGTTTGCTAAGAGTAGTCATAATTAATAGCTAAGTGAATATTAATACTAGTGACATGCCTGTCTCTCTGAAATGAAGTGTGCTCACATAGGTCACAGAATAGTTATAGCAGGTGTGGCCTTTAATCTCTTCTAAGTGGAAACACATTTAACCCTGCCTGTAAGTCAAAACAAGCTTGAGATTTTGATAATTTAAAATAGCTGTAAGACAATTGGTCAGTTATTTATTTACTACCAACAAAGTGCCAGGCAGAATTTCATGACAATGATGCTACATTGAACAAGAAGAAAGGTAACTATCCTTAAATTGATTAGATTTTACTTGGAGAGAGTAGTAGACAAAGAGATAATAAATTTCAACAATTTTACATAGTGATTAGTGCTCTGAAGATCATAACTTACAGTAATGAAAAAGAGTGATTGGAGGAAGTATAAATGTTTTCTAAGGTGGTTAGATGCGGTCTTTGAGCTGAACATGAGAATGAGCTTACCTTCTTCCCTACTATGCATCCTGTACTTCAAAAATATTCTAAAATAATGAAAGAGAACCCTCATTACCAAAGAATTCTAGTATAATGTTCTGCTCAGAACTATATTCGTTTTTGAAGATAATAAATAAAGTGAAACAATATATAACACCACCCTAACTCTGTACCAAGTACCTTGTAAGGTTGTTTATATATTTTGTGTCTAATCTTTACCGGAAACATATGAAGTAAATCTTATCATCATTTCTCAAAGGAGAAAACTGAGATGAGAAGTGCAGTGATTTGCCTTGGGCTACACAGGCTGACTAGTATTTGAACCGGATGTCTGGTTGCTAGTATGGACTCTTTCTGGTATTCCACATTCATAATTCTATTTCATGTGCATTAGCATCACAGTACTTTGGAGAATGCGTCTGCACTTGACAAATAAACATCCTCATTGTCATTTCCTATTCCTTTTCAGTCCCTAAGTTTATTTTGGTAAAAAGAACAATTAAAGGGTTGATGCATAAATTTGTACTTCCAGGATTTTGAAAATTCCTATTAGTTGAATTTTCTCTGGGAATATGTTTTATGTGTCTAAAAGAAGAATCTTAAATCTTTTCGTCTATTTTCTTTCTTGGGAAGGGGGCAGTAAACACTGTTGTTACCCTAACCAGGTCTCTTTCCTAGGACACTGCACCCAGCCTGGTGTTGCTGTGAATGATGAGTATTAACCTCACCCAACTGTATCCATTTTCCAGATACTTGCTGGGCAGACTGAAGCTGCCTTGTTTGGAAATGTCTGGGATTTTTCATGTTCTCTTCCAGGTGGTCCACAGTTAAAAACTGAATGCCATAAGGATACTGAAGGCAAGCCCTGTTGCCTCAAGAGAGAACAACTCTGGGGTGTCCCTCATACTCCAGAGACATCCTGGGATCAGGTTGAGCCTAGACCTCAGATGAAATCACTTATTTCCTTGGTTCCTTTCCTGGCTTTCTATCCTGCTTCCCCCACTTCCTTACAGGCTTCTCCTAAGAGAGCTCCTTCAATAAATCACTGAATATGAATTTTGGTCTGATTCTGTTTCTAGGGAATCTGACCTAAGACATTTATTCAACAAATGTTTATTGAACACTTGCTTTGTGCCAGGTTTTGAGCTAAACTCCAGGGATTCAGATGTCAATATACTACAGTTATTTTTTTCTAGAGCTTGAGTTCTGGGGAGGGGCAATACATGAACAGCTAATAAAATGTGAAAAAGACCGTAACCAAGGAACTCCATCAGAAACTTGCCACAGGATGGAGAAGAGAACACCTAGCTCTGCACAGAGTTGGGAGAAAGGTGAGATATCATGAAAGACTCCACAAAGAAGACTGTAAATGATAAATAGGAGTTCATCAAGTTGATAAGTGTAGGGAAGATTTAAAGGAAAGAGAGGCAGTCCTATGAACAGTGGAGTGACATGAAAGAATAAGGTAAGACAAGAGGAATCATGAGGAGCTTGGGGAGACTAAATAGGTTTGTGTAGAGAAGACAGTAATGGTTATCTGAAAATCTGTTATAAAAAGCATGGTATGCAAAGAGTTTGGATTATACAGAATAAAAATTATTAAAGGTATAAAGGAAAATGCACAAACTATAACGCTAACTCACATGCAATATGTCTTTTGTGAATATTAGGCCATCTGTTTGAATTTAATTGCTAACTTAAGGCTTAACAGTACTTCCTGAAGTGTAATTGATGGATAAAGTAGATTCATATTTATAAACTCTACAGTGTGACCAAAATTGTATTAGTCAGAGGCCTCCTTACATTCTCATTCAACATTGAATAGGCTGCATTTTAAGAATGTTCTGGCTGGGGGTTGAGCCTTCTACTTCTTTAACATCTGTGTAGGCATTAGCTATTCTAGGTCATTAGCAAGTTGCTTTTATGAAGTTAACACAAATCATGTAGTTGCTAACTGGGCACAGTTCAAATTATCTGTCATGTTTAGTTATTTTTATATTCAACTGTGCATCATTTAACCATATGAATCAGGCAGTGATTTGATTTGCTTATTATGAAGCTAAAAATAATCCATCTGACCTTCAGTAAACCATTTACTTTAGTCATTAAATTATGGCCATTGTCTCATTGCTGTTTTTCATTTTATATATGAAAGCAAGGTCAACACTGGGGGAAATTGTGAAGTATGTAGTATCCTCATTCTCCTCACTGCTTCCAGAAGTCTTAAAAAGACTTCCAGCTGTTCCAAAATTTTCCATTTTTCTCTACATTCATCCAATACTACCCCCAGGCTTCATGAGCAGCAGCAGAAAAGCTGTCAAATTGACACTGGTGTATGACAGATAGGTCCTGGGGTTGTTTTCTCAGTGGGATGTGAGGTGGGTATGGTACAGTAAGTTTCAGAATGCTCCAAGAGAGTAAGAAGTTGACAAGATCTGTTTCCCATTTGAGACCACAAGGAAAGTTCCACATTTACATGTGTATGGCAAAGCTACAGTGGCTACCATTTGATAAGTGTTGATTCATTTAGTTGACACAATCTTTCAAAACACAAAGCCCATGAAACAAAAGGCAAAAAATCGAAGCGATTTAAAAAAGAGGTTGAAAAAAGACTTGTATAATGCAAAGAACATTATCCTAGTAGTATGAAACATGGGAACCTTTCTTTTTTTTTTTTGAGACAGAGTTTTACTCTTGTTGCCCAGGCTGGAGTGCCATCGTATGATGTCTGCTCACTGCAACTTCTGCCTCCTGGGTTTAAGTGATTCTCCTGCTTCAGCCTCCCAGGTAGCTGGGATTACAGGCATGTGCCACTATGCCCTGCTAATTTTGTATTTTTAGTAGAGACGGGGTTTCTCCGTGTTGGTCAGGCTGGTCTCAAACTGACCTCAGATGATCTGCTCGCCTCGGCCTCCCAAAGTGCTGGGATTACAGGCATGAGCCACCGCACCCGGCAAGAATGGGAGTCTTATCCCACTAAGTCACTGATCAGATCTGTGACTTTATGTAAGTCACACAATGCCTCCAAATCTCATTTTGTGTCTTCCTTATTGGTAGTATGAAGATCTACCCATCTATGCTGACCCACTGAGTTTGTACATGGTCCATTGGGTTATTATAAGGATTAAAAGAACTCTAGTGAATTTATTTCGTATACTGGAAAGCACACACAAAAAGTTATAATCTCTCTAAGATAGTTGTCTTAGTTGACTGCAGTAACAAGACACCACTAACTTCATGACTTAAACATCAAACACTCATTTCTCACAGTTTTGGAGGCTGGAAGACCCAGATCATGGTGCCAGTATGGTTGGGTTCTTGGCAAGGGCCCCCTCTTGGTTTACAGATGGCCTATTTCTCACAGTATTTTTATATGGCTGAGAGATAGCTCTGGTCTCTTCTCCCCTTAAAGGGACACTAATCCCATTCTTGAAAGCTTCTCCTTAATGGCCTAGTTAGCTCCCAAAGGACTCACCTTAAATACTATCACACTGGAGATTTACCTTCAACATACGAATTTGATGTGGACATAAACATCCAGTCCATAGCAGCTCTAAACTTTGGCTGTGGTTCTCACTTAAAGACAATCCTTGTGGCTGGCAGTGAAGCTGTCTACTGTCCTGGTTACATTCTGCTATGTCTTGGGTGATCACATAGTCCATTAGAATCATAGGTCAGCCCAGTGGAGGTTTATGAGGATCAACGTTTAAGTTGTTTCAAAACCTCTTGTCTATCTGTACAAAGAATTCTCAAACTGAAAATGTTCACTGGGCGTATACATCCAAATCTTCTTTTTCCGGCATTTATTTAAAGTGGCAGTGATGTATAACTCACGAAAACAGCCACATGTTTTTTTGGTGAAATAGTGAGTCAACTTTAATATTCCACTCTTTGGTGCTCTACATTTTGTCGATATACCTAGAGGAAGGATCATAAGTAAAGCCTGTCCATATGCAATTCTTACAACAGAAAGTAAATGTTTTCTTCCAGTTAATATCAAGCATAAGTGCTTGAATCATCTTCATGCAGTTATTCTATATGAGTGTCAGATATCAGAAGATTTTAACGCATCTCTCTCCTTCTTGAGTCTGTTTTATGTGATTCCAGATATCCTACTGACTTTTTTTGTTGTTTTGACAAGAGGAATAAAATGCACTTTATGACCAAATCCATGTATGTTTTGGACTGCTTCACTCAGAGATGCTTGGGGGAACTTAATCAAGAGAGCTTTTATAGAGTTTAATACAGAAATAAAGCTGAGAAAGTAAGCACTGAAAATAAATTACCTTGAAAATGGTGTAAATCCTTTTTATCTGTCTGTCTATATTTAATTTCTCTCATTTTCAGGTGAAAGAGAATGCTGCTTTGAAAAAAAGGGGTTATTTTTCATGGTTTTACATACTTACTCTGACTTTCTAAGAAAAGGGACAATATCATCACTGCAATAATTATGGTCTTTTATTGTTCACCAAAGAGTCATTACTCCTGCCTCCATTATTTTTAAATGTTTGCTGTAGAACTGGTCATATTTTCAGTAAATAACCAGTATTTCTTAACCACACCATCTACATTACATGCACAGTTTAGAGTATGTGGACAGAAAGAGTCCGTTTGTGTCTCCGGCATTCACAAATGGATTGCTAATTGCTCTCTGAGAACTGAATCTAAGAAAGGCCACAATGGTGATAGAGTTTGCAAGTGATATTTCAGAGAGGAAACCAACCACAGGTTTTGTTTTTCTAGAAATAATGCTAACAATTTGGAACACCTCTTCCCAAATGCTCTTTTTAAAATTATTTTTACCTGTAAGAGAACTATAGCTATTGTTGAAATTTCTAAAAAATCCACAGCAACGTTTTATCTTTGTTTTTCTTTCAGGGAAGATGGACACTTTCATAGAATCCTCCTTAAATTAGGGTTCAGTCTACCCAGGTTAGCTCCAGCTGGGTGTGGAATAAAATATTGTCACACTATAGCGTTTTTCTTCTAATGGTTTTGCCTTATTTATTATTTTAAGCTTCAGTTTCATTGATAGCTCTTTTTATCTCTATAAATGGGGTTTGCAGACTTGGGTTCATTTTATTCTTTTTTCCTACCAACAATTCCAGTCCTAGCTGCTTCCCATACTCCAAAATATGTACCAGAGGAGGCAGCATTTGGATGAGAAGCACTTCTCTGGCTTTGAGATCCACTCTTCTTAAATTTCGAGCCACATAAAATGGCAACGGAGGTAATTCAAGAAACAAGCTCTTCTCTGAAACCAGTTTCATCAAGGAATAGTTCAGCATCACTGTTGTAATTTACACCCTTGTCTTTACAAATCCCTTCTATATCATTTTCTGTTTAGTTTAAAGGAGTAATGTGAGTTCTGTTGAATTAGACCTGAATCTCTGAGCCATGGTGTTCTGCTCACACCTGCCCTAAGCACTGCAAGGGAATGCAGCCAACACCAATGTCAATAGAGTCCTATAAAGATTAATGGGGCACCTGAAAAGCAACAAGGACTTTGAGTATTTCAGGGATTTCAGACTCCAAAAATCAATTTCCCTGAAAATGTGCTTGCTAATTTAACTGATAGTATTTGACACTCCTCTTGTGTAGTAGAAGCTGTAAGTATAAGAACCAAGACTTTATTTTGACCAAGGGTATAAATTAACGTACACAGGCAGATATGCATGCTCCAATATATAAACATGTGTGTGCATGTATTAATGTAATCATTCAGATTAGACAAAATGAAAGGAAGGTTATTGCTTTGCACAGCTTATTGGTATATTGTATGAACAGTGCTCCACTGTGTCCTCTATATTTTAAACTCTATTAGATTACTGAACAAAGCAACTTTGAAATCCCAGCAGAAAGGACTGTATTACAGTTTCACAACATAAATGCCTTTTATTAGAAATTCAAAATAGGAGAAAAAAATTATAAAATTTGGCATCCTGTGGAAAAATTTTAAAGAATTTAATAAATATTTGTGGAAATAATTTTAAATGTGCTAAGGACATTTTACAGTTACTTAGAAATATTGTTACTTTTTCTGCATAAAATGAGGATATCATGTCTCAAATGGAGTTCTCCAAAAATTCCTTTTTTCAAAAATATTGATTTAAGAGAATTTTAGGTTGACTTGATCCTAGATTCTGGATATAGTAACTACCTTTTCTAGTACTTGTGAAAACTTGTGAAAAGACAGCCAGATACAAAAAAGTTAAAAACGAAAGAAGGAAAATAAAGCTTTGGAAACCTTGTGGCCGTGCTTGCCAATGCCAACTCTTAAGAAATATACTTTTTGAAGGCTCATTGATCCCTGATTTGAGATTTCAGGTTTAGTAATAAAATATGACATGATTTCTCACTCTAGAGCAGTGCAATTTACCGCAAAAGGAAATGCAAAGTCCTGCTTAGTATAAGATTTTGACCTATTCAGAAAATTCATGAAGTTCACTAACCCTGCCTATTTTAATTCAGAATCCACATTTTCAGTTTTGTGATATGAGAGTAACAGAGTGTGATGTAAGTGGCTTACAGTGCTGGTGAAGTGAAGTAGTGGACAACAAATACAAATTTGTGCAAGTACAGGATGCAGCTTTAAAGGATCTGGTGCCTGCTCTCTCTCCCTCTTTTCATTTTCTCTCTTTCCCTTATCATACATACCATCACAGAGTAATTTTCTTATTCTTGTTATAAGCATGGTTTCTATGTTCAATTATACTACACATATCACAGTTGTCTGCTGAATGCACAGAGCTTTCCCAAGCAGGAAATCTGGCAAAGTTCTTTTGAGTTTTGCTTCTCCTGAGATTAATATAACGGCTCTACTGATAAAAGTGAATGAAAGTATTTTAAAGGGGGGAAGAAGAAAGACATTTCAGAACAGCCAGACTTAGTGAACATTATAATATTAGAAAAAGCAACAAGTGGACTGATTGTTGGAAAGGCAGACAACCATAAAGAATACCTTCACATGGACGTAACTACAGAGATACTGAACTGAAGGAGAAATGGGAATGTTCGCAGACACAAGCGTATTAGATTTAGGAAGGTAAATTTCACTGTGATAGAGAAAATGTGACTGTTGCTTTGGTACTAACGCATCTGCTTTGCTGGGTCCTTCAATGTCACCTGCTGTTAGCTCACTGACAGGAGCAATAGAGTTTTTGAGATCACCTCTGCCAGCAGGATTTGGGATGGAACAGCCCGCCGCATGCTACTCTGCCTTGCGTCATTATCAAACAAATTGTTACATAAGGAGGGAAGGTCATCGCTTCTCAGTATCATTCTATCAATGATGGTTCACAGTGAGTTTTAAACTCCTTCCTACCCCTCCTTGGAGCCCAAAACCTCAGCTAGCTTTTCAGGTATCAGGTTTAAGGCAGAAATTGAGTTACCACAAAATTACATTAGACATTTCTAGATAAGCCAACTCAAAATGGAAATGGCTGACAACAATAGGTAAGCATAGTTTGGACATATCTTAGCGAACCAATAAATATCTGGCACTTGCAATTTTCTGATACCTAGCAGACTTCTATTTTATAAAACAAATGTATTCGTTTTTAAAATTCATTCGTGATATTATTAGTGATACACGGATTCAAATTCAACATCATACAAACCATACCTAAACATTTTTGTCCTGACACTTAACAAGTAGAATTTTGGTTTATTTTTGCCCTTTTTTTTCTGGAGAATCTAGAATGAAATATAAACTAGAGGGGGAAAGAAAAATAAGACATTACAAAACATTGCTCCTGAAATTTTATCATCTTTTTAAGTGACAAGAATGCAGACTTCTTTTTTTCCTCCAAATTTTTTGCTTTGCTGGCAGCTTCCCTGGGGCAGAGGCCAGCTGATTCAGAGGAGGCCTACTATATATGAAATACAATCCTATTCAAGCCCTGGGAGAAACAATCACTTATTATAATGGAACTACAGGAAATGTGCTCTCGCAGATAGAGAAGTTTCTGATTTTCTAGAATATGTTTTTGTTGTCTGCTTCACTAATCCAAAAATCACCCTAACACTGAGGAGTTTTGTGGGCATTTTTTCCACTTCCATTCCTACATTTAAGCAAACAACTGCATATGTGGGCCCCTTCTTTCTCTAGGATTAGATGATGTAAATTCTGCAAAGTATCAATAAAATATGAAATATGTTATTGGAAAAATGCTACAGGTTTATCCACTGTTAGCTAGCTAGATGTCACTTCTCTACTTATATCCTCTCACAACATGCCATCCCGTTTTTTGGTTCCTTCTTCATCCTTTTCCCAGCCTCAGATACATCACTTGAAGGTCTTAACAGGTTTCTCAGAAAGGTGATAAAAGCAAGAAACAGAGGTGATCAGGACGAATAAGAGCACAGATGTATAGCAAAGGGCCTTCTTCTTATTTTCAGGTGCTGCTGGCAGCCTTGCCTCAGACGATAAAGGCATATAGATATAGCCAAAGATTTTGTTCTGACCTGTCATCTGAGTTAATTATTTTCAAATGTCGGTCATAGAACACACAGGGATAAAATACCCTTTCATCAGCAATGGCTCTTTCTACTATGGCGATCTCAAAGGGTTCAGGGTGATTTGTGGAGGCAAAGCATGCAGAAGTTGATAGTTTGACCAAATCAAGGAGCTCTCACATCTGGATAGAATGCCTGGATGGAATGTTCACAAGTTCTACAGACATAACATTCCTTACTGCCATTTTGCCTGTTTTTCCTCCTTATTTTACATAAAAAAAAAAAATACAACTCAACATAAAAACGCAACTCATTGCTTTTAAGTAAAAATAAATGATTATTTTCAAACGTCATCAGGAAGCTAATAACATAGATAACTTTATTTCTTTAGGAAAATTTTCCAAGGTAGGAGTTTTAAATAATTTTCCCTAAGAAGTCTACTCAATTAAACTTATCATCAACCATACATATGTATATATGTTTATGCATTTATATTTTTTATGTATATAAATATGTGTGTATACATTTTATACATAATTAGATATCAGTAATCTATTGAAGTATGAGCATTTAGAAATTAGATATTAGTAATTAAAAAGTATATATAAATCAGCAGTTATACTTGGCTTCTCATTTGACCTAATTTGTATTAACATACATCTAAAATTTAAGAATCATCTTAACTTGTTTACACCTTTTTGTCTATGAGTTATCTGCTCCTGCCTTTGATCCACTTGGCCATTTATTTTTATTTCCATTTTGCAGGGATGTGGAATTCCTCACTACATTTTGCTCTTTAATGGTAAATCTACACAAAATATAATAGTAAATTCCAGACCCAGGAAAACTATTGCAAAAATTAGAGAAATTATTGTTACACGTTTTCCTGACGTTTAATTGCTATTATCATATGAAAGGTATATAACAGCTGTCTCCAAACTTTTTGGCACCAGGGACCAGTTTCACGGAAGACAATTTTTCCAAGGACAGGTTAGATGTTGCAGGGGGGTCTGACGGTTTTGCAATGAAACCGTTCCACCTCAGGTCATCAGGCATTAGTCAGATTCTCACAAGGAGCATGCAACCTAGATCCCTCACAATCCACAGTTCACAAATAAGAGTTTGCCCTCCCCTCCTATCTCCTGTAAGCATCTTAATGCCCTGACTAATCTCACAGGAGGTGGAGCTTAGGTGGTAATACTCACTGGCTGCACTCACCTCCTGCTGTGTGACCTGGTTCCTAGAAGGCCACGAACAGAACTGGTCAGCAGCCTAGGGGTTAGAGACCCCTAGTATATAATACTGTTAGCTTTCAAAACCATATACTCACACAAAGCTAATTAATAACATCTAGCACCAATGTTTAAATACTATACTGGCTTAAAAGAGGTAAATTCCCTTCTAGACATTCCCAGCAACTAATTTGGATATTGAGACAATTAAAGTAATTCTATATTTATGCACAATGGGATCTTTGGTAGAAAATAAAATAAATTTAAACTACTTTATATAAAGCTATTTGGGTAATTTTTGCTGAAAACTCACGGTGAAAGTTTTCTTTCAAGATTCCAATAGCCAAATTTCCTGAACAGTTTCAAAGACTGTTGGGTATTTTCACTGAATTCTCTGCTATATCTATATAGGAAGACACACTGTATTAATTTTAAAAATTCATACATTTTCTGATAACAAGTATATATACAATTTTTTAAAAAATGATTTTCTGACCTACTTCCCTCCTTATTGATTCTCAATATATTTGTACAGATGTATTTGAAATTTGTGTCTCATAACAGTCCCAAACAGTTTGCATCAGTATACATGCATATATTTGCATTGTTATAATCATGTGATAAATTTATACATATTAGCACTATTTTCAATATCTAAACCTAACATAATTCTACCTGTATCTTAACCTAGAACGATGTAATAATAATATACACATTTGCTCTCCAGTTTCTGCAGAACTGATCCAAAATCAAGACACAAGTTGTATAGATGAATATATGTTTTTCTCTTATTAGGATTTGATTTGAGCTTCTTAATAATTAGTATGTTTCTACTGGTGATTATATATTCTATACATTTCACACAGGTCATAGCATTTGAAAACTAAATATAAGTTGTGAATACAAAACATGCTATGTAAAACTTTTTTTAAAAAAGTCAACCACTATGCATTAAATATCAAATTTAAATCTGCTTTGAAGAAAAAATTAAATGCTCCCTGTGGACTGTGAAAGAATCCATTTCTAATGCTGAATTTATTTGAGTCCACAGGGAGCCCTATCAAGGCAAAGCTGACTAATGACTATCATTTTCAGTTGATTTCATTAGTATTTAAGTTATAGTATAAAGTACATTCCCTTTGGTGCTCTGAAAGTCAGTGATTTACATACATTTGGTGTGAAGCTGTTGCTTTGGATAATATAAAACTGATTTAAAAGCTAAGTGAAGATTTTTCTTATGTCTACTAAATCCACTTATTCAAAAATAAATATTAACTTTTAATAAAATAGCTTTTAATGCATTATTGCCACCCATTAAAATAAATGATACTGTCAGCTGACCATCTTCAGTGCCAGGATAACACATTATTATAGCCTTCTTTTTGTTGGAAGCATTTGATCATTCTCGACTGAGTGTAATTTTTATGAATGATATTCACTTTACTTATATAGTAAGCTGGTGGGATTCTGATCTGCTGATTAAAGAAAGCAGTTGTTATACAAAGAAGGATAGCTATCCCATCCAAATGCTTGATATAAAAGAGAACTTTTCCTCCTCTGGGTTTTAAAGCAAAACTACAAAAAAAGTGTTGCTTGGAATTTTGGCCTTATGTATGACTCCATTTTTATGATGTATGATTTTGATTCCAAGAGATATTAAAGGTGAAAGAGCAAGTTATGGAATCAACTATGGCACACTACATATTTTCTGTGTTATGAGAGTTTCAGCTGAAAAAAAGTCTTTCTTCCTAGAATCAAGGAGGGGTCAAATAAAACATGAGTATTTTAGTAGACAGTAATCCAAGTCTGCTTACGCCACGGGCCAAACTAGCAACATAGTCAATAAATGTTATGGAGGGTAGATAGAAAATGTTGCGCATTTCTCATAGAAGAAAATCTAAAGAACCGTAAGTTTATATCAGATACATTAAAATATTCAAATATCTCACTCTATAGCATACTGTCCTTGACTATAAGCATTCATATTTTCAGAATTCATTTTGTAAGAATTTAATGACAAATGAATATGCTTTGAAAAACATAAAAATTCTTTCTTGTAAGACCAAATTTAAAGAAAAACTCAGTATGCTTTATTTTCTGGGTACTTGATATTTTTACCATATTGTTTACTCCAGTGGAGAACCAAAATTAATGCTGCAAAACAGTTAATACTCAATCAAGAGAAATATATATGTAAAATTCTTTTGGATTTAAATAGGTCATCCTAACTATTTTTTCTGTATAGAATAAGAAAATAGGTTGGAACCCTAAGAAAAGGAAAGTGCATTAAACAGTCTTTTATATCAGACCCACTAAGCACTAAAAGCTGGTCTCTCCATGTTTACTTCCACGCAAACAAAGTGGTTGATTGGCCCAAGCTGCCTTTATTTTCATCTGTAATTTCAACCTATGCCCAACACAGAGGTGGTAGAATGCATTTAGTTAAGCTCATCCATAAAACGGGCATACAATTTTATTAACCTTCTCCTACTATACCTCTGTTGTACTTTTTCAATTGTCTGATTTAAGTCCTTTACAGGACTGGCATTTATTATATCTGTGCTTGTTTATGGTTTCTAATCAGATCCCTGGAATAAAGAAGTATTTCTTTGGGTACTATTCACCAATAGAAGCAACAATGAGCAAATATTCTGAATGAAACAAAATTTACTTTAAAATTTAGGGTATAGGAAATCCCATGAAGAATGTACCTTAGGATATTTACACAAAGTTGCAAAGAATTTCTTACTATTCCTAGAATTAACCATCAATCAAATTTTTATGATAATTCAAATATTCATATCAAGTTACTCACTGCAAAGCCCCTATACACATGCTCATAATTTTTTCCAAATTATTTTAGAATAACACCTGCGTCTAAAGTCACCCGACTCTGCTTCCCGACTTGGAAAATGCTAAGACTGCACTTGCGACAAGTCACAATAAGTTGATTTATATAACTGAAAAGCCAGAGGCGGAGGTAAGGTGCTGTCTTTCGCACAGCCATATTATCTATTAAACAAGTGAAAATCTACAGCTATGGAACTATTTGGCTAATATGATAGCATTATTCAACGAAGCTGCTATCCGACATGACTATGAAATAATACCTATTGTCCCAATATCACAAAATAAAAGCAGTTATCCTCTGTTTTGCAGATGAAACTTTATTTTTTAAACTTCTCTTCAAAGGAAGACATTGGACTAAATAAAATCTATGATAAAATATCGTTAGCTAATAAATTTCACACATGGATACAGGAAGGGAAACATCACACACCGGGGCCTGTTGGGGGGTGGCGGAGCTAAGGGAGGGATAGCAGCAGGTGGGGGATTGGGGAGGGACAACATTAGGAGAAATACCTAATGTAGATGATGGGGGATGGATGCAGCAAACCACCACCATGGCAGGGGTATACCTATGTAACAATTCTGCATGAGCTACACATGTACCCTAGAACTTAAAGTATAATAAATAAATTTAAAAAAGATTTTAAAAGGAAAAAAATTTCAATCTTAGACATTTACCTGAACGTTCTCTCCATTAGTGTCCAATATTTAATTCCTCAGAAACTGTCATGCTATTTCTCAATGAAGATTAAGATTTAGAAAGCATTTATTATTTTTTCAAATTCATTAAACTGTTCCTAGAAAAATTTTTTAAGTTGATACTAATTCAAGTGGATTTTAAAAATTTACACTTTTCCTCACATGAAACTTAAACTAATATTTTCATGATAATTGAGGTGAGGGTGGTGAATAATTGAAAATAAAATTTTGATCTATCAGTGTCTGAAAATCATTTCATGATTCATATGTTTTGTTCACAAATTAAAGCCTTTTATGAAGATAAAATAAAGACTGTTAACAATATAACTTCAAGTCAAAAGTTTCTATTCTTATTTCTTAGCAATGTATCATAATTTTTTCACGTCATCAAATATTTTTAGAAAATGCAATTAAATTCACAATGTACTATTGAAAAGATTATCATAAGTTAGTTAATCACTCTATTGTTGGATACTTAAATTAAGAAAATTTTTTTTTTTTTTTTTTTTGAGACGGAGTTTCGCTCTTGTTACCTAGGCTGGAGTGCAATGGCGCGATCTCGGCTCACCGCAACCTCCGCCTCCTGGGTTCAAGCAATTCTCCTGCCTCAGCTTCCCGAGTAGTAGCTGGGACTACAGGCACGTGCCACCATGCCCAGCTAATTTTTGTATTTTTAGTAGAGAAGGGGTTTCACCATGTTGACCAGGATGGTCTCGATCTCTTGACCTCGTGATCCACCCGCCTCGGCCTCCCAAAGTGCTGGGATTACAGGCGTGAGCCACCGCGCCCGGCAAGAAAAAAATTTTAATTAGTTAATATGTGTCCCTGGATAGTGCCATATCTCCAGAATGTGGTATGCAAAGGAAAAGTGAAAGCAAAAGATAACTAACATCAGAAAACAAAATTACATCATTTAGGCATAGAATATGAAAACTGAGTAAATACACTAAAAAATAGTTCTAGTAGAAGGAGAGAAAAATTAAAGTAATTCATTATAACATAAATAAATACATACAAATTAGAAACACTAAGTAATATGTCAAGTACAAATATACATCTTCTATCATAAAATTTTTAGTAGGTTCTAATCCTTGCAAAGCTTAGAAAGATCTTTAACAATGATCATCTTGTTCTGGAGCTATTACAAACAGTATTTCTAGCATTACTGAAATATAATTGATAAATAAAAATTGTATATATTTAAGGTAAATGTCTTTATACATGTGTATGTTATGAAATGATGACCATAGCCAAACTAATTAACATATCTGTTACCTCACACAGATATGCATGTGATGAAAATACCTAAGATCTAGTTTTTCAGCAAATTTCAACTATGCGTAACAGCGACCATGTATAGTTCAACCATACATTACAGCAATCATTTATATCTCAACTATACATCACAGTTTCATGTATATTAGGTCTCCAGAATTTATTCATCTTACAACTGAAAATGTGTACCTTCTAAACAATATTTCCTACTTCCCCAACATGTAATCTCAGGTTACTTTCTGTTTCTATGAGTTTGACTTTCTTTGATTCCACATGTAAGTGAAATCATGTAGTATTTATCTTTCTGAGTCTGGCTTATTTCACTTAGTATAATGTCATCCAGGGCAAGACTACACGTTGTTGCATATGACAGGATTTGATTCTTTTTTAAACCTGGATAATATTTCATCACACACACACTCACACACACACACACACACACACACACACACACACACATTCATAGACACTTAGGTTGTTTCCATATCTTGACTATTGTGAATAATGCTGCAATGAACATGGCAGTGCAGATATTTCTTTGAGATAGTAATTTTATTTCCTCTGCATTTACCCTCATAAGAGGGATTGCTGGATCATATGGTAATTCCGTTTTTAAATTTTTAAGGAAACTTCATAGTTTTCTTTATAATGGCTGTATCAGTTTACATTCCCATCAACAGTATATAAGGGTTCTCTTCTCCATATCCTCACACACACTTGTTATCTTTTGACTTTTTGCTAATAGTTATCCCAACACGAGTGAGATGGTTATCTCACTGCGGCTTTGATTTGCGTTTGGGGATGAGTGATGTTAAGCACCCTTTCATATATTTTTGGCCATTTTAATGTTTTCTTTGAAAAAAAAATGTCTATTTAAGTCCTTTGTCCACTTTTAAATCAGGGTATTTTGGCTATTGAGTTGTATGTGTTCTGCTATGATTTGAAGATAATTCTTCCCCACCAAAATTCATGTTTAGACTTGAACCCAGTGAGGCAGTGTTGGGAGGTGGTGCCTGTTAGAGGTGATTAAACTGTTAAGAGCATTTAATGCCTTTCTTTCAGGAGTGAGTTCTCACTCTGAGAGGACTTGATTAGTTACGCTGAGAGCGAGTTGTTATAGCCAAGGCTGCCTCTCACTTTTGGTCTCTGCATGCACTCGTTTCCGCTTTCGCTTCTCCACTATTATAATGTGTCAAAGGCCTTCACCAGAAGGTGAGCAGACATGGCTACCCAAGTCTTGGACCTCCAGACCTCTAGAATTGTGAGGTACATAAACTCTTTCCTTTATAAATTACCCAGGCTCAGGTTTTCTGTTATAGTGGCAGAAAACAACTAAGATATGCTCTTTGTATATTTTGCACGTTATCCCCTGATCAAATAAGTGGACTACAAATATTTTCTCCCACTCTGTAGGTTGCCTTTTCATTTGTTGAATTTTCTTTTCTTTGTAGAAAACTTACATGTAGTCCCAATTTTTATTTTTGCTTTTGTTCTCTGTGCTTTTATTGTAATAACCAAAAAAGTCATTGCCAACATGAAATTATGGAGCTTTCCCTCTATGTTTTCTTCTGAGAGTTTTGTAGTCAAGTCTTATGCTTAAGTCTTAATCCATTTTGCATTGATTTTTGTGCGTAGTGTAAAATAAAGATCCAATTTTATTTGTTTACATCTGGATATTCAGTTTTCCCAACATTATTTGTTGAAGAGACTATTGTTTCCTCACTGTGTATTCTTGGTTCCTTTGTCCAGAATTAGTTGGCTATCTGTGTATGATTTATTTCTGAGTTTTCTATTCTGTTCTATTTGTCTGTGTGTCTTTTTATTTACTAGCACCATACTGTTTCAACTGAGGAAGCTTCATAATATAATTTGAAATCAGGAATTGTGATGCCTCTAGCATTGCGCTTCTTCCTTAAGATTGCTTTAGTTGTTGGGGGGGTCTTTTTGCTTCCATGGCAATTTTAGAATTGTTTTTCTCTTTCTGTGAAAAATGCTGTTGGAAATTTGAGAGGGACTGTATAGATCACTTTGAGTAGTATGGACATTTTGATATTAATTTTTCCAACCCATGAATACAAGATACTTGTCCACTTATTTACATATCTTCAATTTCATTGATGTTTTATTATTTTCAGTGTACAGATTTTTCTACTTCCTTGGTTAAATTTTTCCTATTTATGTTTTATAAATTTATTTATTTATAAATTTATTTTGTAAATGAGATTGTTTTCTTAATTTTTTTTCTTGGATAGTTTCTTGTTAGTGTATTCAAACAAAACTGATTTTTGTATGTCAGTTTTGTATCCTGCAACATTACTAAATTTTTTTTTTAACTCTAAGAGATTTTTTTGGTGGAATCTGTAGAATTTTCTATATCTTCTGCAAACAGAGACATTTTTACTTCTTTCTTACCAATTTGGATGGCTATTCTTTTTACTTAAGTACTCACTAAGACTTCAGTGGCATGTTTAATAAACATGGCAAGAGTAGCCTTCTTTGTCTCATTCTTGATATTAAAGGACACACATTCAGCTTTCTACTTTACTTTCTTGATAATGTTCTTTGATGCATAAAATTTTTCACTTGGAGGAAGCTCAATTTATCTATTATTGTATTGTTTCTTGTGATTTGATGTCAAATATAAAAATCCCTTGAGAAATCTAAGGTCAGAAAGATTTACCCCTACATTTTTGTTTAAGATTTTAATAGTTTTAGCTCTTGTATTTAGTTCATTCATCCATTTCAAGTTAATTTTTGTAAATAGAATGAAGTAGAAAATTGGATGAAAAGAAAGAAACAGCAGGAAGAAGTGTTGGCAAAGGGTGATGAGAAACTTTACTGCATGTGATACATATGTTTATTATCTTGTTGTATCTTGGTTTCACATATGTACACAATTGTTTAAACTTACAGCATTTTACACTTCAAATGTGTGAAGTTTATTATTTTTAATAAATGTTAACAAACTTGTTAAAAAGTTATAGAAGAAGAAATACAAACCCATAACTTTAAAGCCAGCTGTTACAATGCTCCATAAAACTGAATTGAATATAAAAATATTTTTTAATAAAACTTTTCCGTCTACATTGACTTGTGATATGAGGTTAGAAGGTACTGTAGCCATCAATAAAAGTGTTTATTACAGTTGTACACTTTGAAGTTCTGTGCTTAGCTTTTCAGCCTAGATTAACCATGCACATGTATCCCTTTATTCAATCATGTGCATAACCAACATTTATTGACTATATTATATTTAATTAACAGTGCCAGGACCTGCAAGTGCCAGGCATGTAGTAGGCATTTGATAAATCATTGCTGAATTAGTGAAGAAAGAAATTAATGGTAGGCATTGTTTTGATACTTTAGATATAGAAATTAGAAAAATAGTTACATACTTTAGTCTCTTAGAATAAAAATTAAATGTAGTATGTAAAAGAACAGAATTTCTTAATATTTGCTTTTTTAATGTTTACTTAGCAGATACTGCATCTTTTATATTAGGTAGTTGAATCTGTTATTACCATTTAAATCTATGCCATGCTTTTGTAGCATTTAAAAAAATATCTACTACTGAGGAAACTAAAACATAAATGTCTTTGCCTGACTGAAAACAATCATTTTTCTCTGACAACTAGAAAATGCGCCTCTTTGAGCAATACATTTTCTTCCTTTTAAATATCTGTAATGACTCTGAGTGTCTTTGTTCATCCTCTGTTCATAAAAGAGTTTCAAACATAAATTGCAGTATTCAAGAAGGAGAGAGAAATATGAATTAGAAAATAGACCATATTCCGTAAGCATATTCCTTTTTAGAAATTGTGTCTATAAATTACATTATTCAAAATAAGTGTGTCCTAGTTTTGTCTTTTATGTGGTTAGATCAATCTACATTTAACATCTCTTAAGTTAATATATTAAATGAATCTCCAAAAGTAAATATAATCATTAATTAAATAATTAATGATTATATTTGAGCTGATTTATTACAGTGTGGAGCCAAACCATGATTTCTACCATACCATCTTAATTATTATAGCTTTATAGAAAGTATCGAAATCTATAGTGTAAACTGCTTAATATTGTGTCTATTTTTGGTCAAAAATATTTCACCACTTCTAAATCCTTAAATTTCCATTTATGTGTTAGAATCAGTTTGTCAATTTTTATTTTAAAAAGGGCCTTCTGGTGGTATTTTTACTGAGTTTATGCTGACCCTATAGGTCAATTTATCAGAACAGAAAAAATAAACCACAAATAATATTAAAAATAGAAGAAATAAAATTGGAAATATTTTAGAAAACTTGAATGTTAACTTAAATGTAACTCTGTCTTTTCCAGAATACTTAAACATCGAGAAAAGTGAAGGGTCATAGAGTTTACCTAATTTGTAAGCTAACAAGTTAGCTGGCTATAATGTAATGGATGATGGCACTTTAAAGAAGATTCCTAGTTCAGAAACAAAGGATTTTATCACTCATGGCACAGCAGGCTCCATGAGCTTTGTGTTTACAAAGATGCCACTTGCCTTCTACCCTGCTACCCATGGGATGAATGGTACCTGCGGATGCTCAGCATGAAGTAGATTGTGTCAGAAATGAGAAATGCTGAGCTTAGAAAACTCCAATCTTTTAAAGAGGTTTTATGTAAACCTCCCAATATTTTTCCCGGAGGGAGACATTTTCTTTATTATCATGAACAGTAAAACTTCTGCCCTCTTCCTAGCAGGGTGATACTATCTCTACTTTTCAATGCTGTTAACTATACAAATATCTCTGAAAATACAGTAGAGAAGCAAAGTTGTCCCTGCCTCTGCTCACAATTCGTGCAGAAATATGAGTCCCATAGAGAATTTTCTCCTAACACTAAATCCAGCAATTATTTTTTAAAGATATTTTCTCAAAAGAAATAAAAACATTTCTTCCATACAAAAAAAGATTTGTAGAAGATTGTTCATAGAAGCTGTATACATAATAGCTCCAAAGTGGAAAAACATGTTCATCGACAGGAGAACAGATCAACAAATTGTGGAACCTTCAGATAGAGAAGTGCCAGTAAGTAATAAATATTAACAAACTAGACACCATGATAACATAAATGAATCTCAAAACTCTGCTGAAAGAAGGAAAGGAAGGAAGAAAGAAACGTAAAAGAAAACAAAAAAAAGGTACATGAAAGCAGGGAGGAAAGGAGGAGAAGGAGGGAGGGAGTAAGAAGAAGAAGAAAGGGAAAAAGAAAGAGAAAGAAACAAAACAGACTGTAATGGTCTGAATATTTGTGTTTCCCCAAATTCATATGTAGAAGCCTTAACTCCCAATGTGATGATATTTGAAGCTGAGAGACTTGGGAAGTGATTAGGATTAGATGTGGTTGTAAGAGTGAGGCTCTCTGAACCAATTGAATCCTAAGGATATAATCCTTACAAAAAAATAACACTAGAGAGCTTCTCTCTCTCTCTCTCTTTTCTCTTTGTCTTTCTGTTTTCTCTCCCTCTCTCTTTCCCTTTCTAAACACACCCCCCCCCAAGAAAAGTAGTGTGAGCACATATCTGTCTGTAAGCCAGGAAGAGAGTTATCATAAGAACCAGACCAGCTGGTATTCTGATCTTAGACTTTCAGCCTCTAGAACTATGAGAAAATTAATTTATGTTATTTAAGTCACCCACTCTATGGAATTTTGTTATGACAGCTTGAGCACATAGAAAAAAAGCATTGTATGAGTTAATTTATATGAAATTCTAAAAAGGAAAAACACCCTGATGCAAATTAGTAGAATGGTTGTCTCTGATTGGAGGGTACAGTAGAGTTGACAGTAAGTATAAAGAAAGTTTCAGAGCTAATGAAGATGTTCTACATTTTGAGGAGGTGTGGTTAAATAGATAGGTATATCAATTTGTCAAAACTCATTTAACTGTATATCTAAGCCCTAAGCAATTCATGGTATAAATTATACATTAATAAACATTTAACTATATTTAAAATAAAAATAAATAATTCAGTTACAATTGTTACATTTTATGCTGTCTTCAGTAATGCATGAGAGATTTGGTGGTGACATGACATTTATTGTTGTCAAACTTGTTTAATGGTATATATTCTAGTAGGTGTATAGTGGTATCTCGTTGTGGTTTTGATTTGCCTTTCCTTGAAGACTAATGATGAACATTTTTCATGTGCTTATTACCATATTATATTATATTATATATTTCTTTGATGAACAGACTCAAATTTTCTCCATAGATTTTTTTTTTATTATTGAACTGCAGAGTTTCGTGTATTAACATTATTGAGGCAAATTATTTAGCAAATGTTTTATCTCAGTCTTTGGCTTGCCATATTCACTTTGTTAATGAGGACACTTAACAAGCAGAAGATTGATGAAGAAATTATTATTTTATTTTATTGTTAATGATTTCTGCATTCTAGAGAAAACTATGTCTATCTATAGGTCATTTAAATTTTCTTATATGTTTTATTTTTTCTAGGAAATATATAATTTGAACTTGGAGGATTATTTTAATGATTCTCTGGGAATTAATTTTAGAGTGTGTGGTATGAGATAGGGGCTCTATTATTTTTTTCATATGTGAGTAGCTTCAATTTCCCAACATTTCATCTGCATTCATTTGTGATGTCCTTTTCTTTTTATGCCACTGTCAAGTTTTTGTATCACTCTGGCCTCCTAAAATAAATTTATGGCACAACATATGGTACATCGTGATGAATAGTCTGTTGGAAAAGAATATGGATTCCGTGAGTTATTGGTAAGGTTGTTTATAAATGTGAACAAAGTTAGATGAGTTGATAGTCTTGTCAATTGAAATCTTAATATCATCAAATCCAATTGTAGAATTGTCTAACATCTGTCAATTTTTCACTTCACATATTTTAAAATTCAGTTATTAGATGAATACAGATTTAAGTGTGCTACATACTCTTGAAAACTTAATCCTTTTATAATTATGTAATATTTTTATATTTATTCTGGTTATATGCTTTTTAAAGTCCATTTTTTTTGGTATTAACAGAGACAATATAACTTTTGTATGATTATGTCTTCCTGATATAATTTTACTCTTCTACATAAAACCTGTTCTTGGCTTTATATTTCAAGTGAATTTCAAATAAACAGAATAGAATGGTATTGCTTTTTTTAAATCTAAAATAAAATATTTTTCATTTCATTATGATATACTGACTACTTATATTTACTCTAAATGTTAAATGTAAGTCTTTGTCTTGCTGGTTGATTTCTCCTGGACCATTTAATATATTTTTTTATCTTTTCCTGTCATCTTTTCAGTTATTTAATTATATTTCTTGACTAGTTAGATATACCTCTTTGTGTCATTCTTACATCATTTGTTCTAGTGTATATGATAGTCAGCCTTAGTTATGGTCAATAGTGAGTTAATATTGTAGCACAAATCACACATAACATAAACATTTTCAATAGAAATATTTTCATTTATTCCTTCCCATACTTTGTGCCATTTGCCACATGTATTTTTAAAATATGTTCATCATGGATATTGTCTGAAGTTTTATTTTTTAGTTGTGCCTCTGCCAGGTTTGGTATCAGGATGATGTTGGTCTCATAAAATGAATTAGGGAGGATTCTCTCTTTTTGTCTTGTTTGGAATAGTTTCAGAAGGAATGGTACCAGCTGCTCTTTGCACATCTAGTAGAATTCAGCTGTAAACCCATCTGGATGTGGACTTTTTTTGGTTGGTAGGCTATTAATTGCTGCCTCAACTTCAGATCTTGTTATTGGTCTATCAAGGGATTTAACTTCTTCCTGTTTTAGTCTTGGGAGGGTGTAGGTGTCCAGGAATTTATCCATTTCTTGCAGGTTACTGGTTTATGTGTGTTGAGTTGTTTGTAGTAATCTCTGATGGTAGTCTGTATTTCTGTGGAATCGGTGGTGATATCCCCTTTATCGTTTTTTATTGCCTCTATTGGATTCTTCTCTCTTTTTTATTAATCTGGCTAGTGGTCTATTTGTTGATGTTTTCAAGAAACAAGCTTCTGGATTTATTGATTTGTTTTGAAGGGTTTTCGGTGTCTCTATCTCCTTCATTCTGCTCTGATCTTAGTTATTTCTTGTCTTCTACTAGCTTTTTGAGTTTTTTTTTTTAATCTTGCTCCTCTAGCTCTTTCAATTTTGATGATAGGGTGTCAACTTTAGATCTTTCCTTGCTTCTCATGTGGGCATTTATTGCTATAAATTTCCCTTTAGACACTGCTTTAAATGTGTCTCAGAGATTCTGGTACGTTATGTTTTCATTCTCATTGGTTTTGAAGAACATCTTTATTTCTGCCATCATTTCATTGCTTATCCAGTCATCATTCAGGAGCAAGTTGTTCAGTTTCCATGTAATGTGTGGTTTTGGGTGAGTTTCTTAATTCTGAGTTCTAATTTGATTGCACTGTGGTCTGAGAGATTGTTTCTTACGGTTTCCATTCTTTTTCATTTGCTGAGGAGTGATTTACTTCCAATAATGTGGTCAATTTTAGAGTAAGTGTGATGTGGTGCTAAGAATGTATATTCTGTGGATTTGAGGTAGAGAGTTGTGTAGATGTCTGTTAGATCCACTTGGTCCAGATCTGCATTCAAGCCCTGGATATCCTTGTTGATTTTCTGTCTTGTTGATCTGCCTGTTATTGATAGTGGAATGTTAAAGCCTCCCACTATTATTGTATGGGAATCTAAGTCTCTTTGTAAGTTGTTAAGAACTCCCTTTATGTATCTGGGTGCGTCTATATTGGATGCGTGTATATTTAGGACAGTTAGTTCTTCTTGTTGCATTGATCCTTTAGCCATTATGTAACTCCCTTCTTTGTCTTTTTTGATCTTTGTTGGTTTAAAGTCCATTTTATCAAAGACTAGGACTGCAACCCCTGCCTTTTTGTTGCTTTCCATTTGCTTGGTAATCTTCTTCCATCCCTTTAAGACTATGTATGTCTTTGCACGTGAGATGGGTCTCTTGAACACAGCACACCAATGGATCTTGACTTTTTATCCAGTCTGCCAGTCTGTGTCTTTTGATTGGGGCATTTAGACCATTTGCATTTAACGTTAATATTGTTATGTGTGAATTTGGTCCTGCCATTTTGTTACTGGCTGGTTGTTTTGCCTGTTAGTTGACACAGTTTCTTCATTGTGCCATTGGTCTTTACCATTAGGTATGTTTTTGCAGTGGCTAGTACTGGTTGTTCCTTTCCATGTTTAGTGTTTCTTTCAGAAGCTCTTGTCAGGCAGGTCTGGTGGTGACAAAATCTCTCAGCAATTGCTTGTCCATAAAGGATTTTATTTCTCCTTCATTTATGAAGCTAAATTTGGCTGGACATGATGAACATCGAAGCAAAAATCTTCAGTAAGATACTGGCAAACAGAATACAACAGCACACCAAAAAGCATATCCATCATGATCAAGTAGGCTTCATAGTGGGGATGCAAGGCTGGTTCAACATACACAAATCTATAAATGTAATCCATCACATAAACAGAACCAAAGACAAAACCACAGATCATCTCATGATCGTTCAGCCCAAAATCTCTTTAAGCTGATAAGAAACTTCAGCAAAGTCTCAGGATACAAAATTAATGTGCAGAAATCACCAGCATTCCTATACACAAATAACAAACAAAGAGCCAAATCATGAGTGAACTCCCATTTACAATTGCTACAAAGAGAATAAAATACCTAGGAATACAACTAACAAGGGATGTGAAGGACCTCTTCAAGGAGAACTACAAACCACTGCTCAAGGAAATAAGAGAGAACACAAACAGATGGAAAAATATTTCATGCTCCTGATTAGGAAGAATTAATATTATGAAATAGCCACACTGCCCAAAGTAATTTAGAGATTCAACACTATTCTCATCAAGCTACCAATGACGTTCTTCACAGAACTGGAAAAAAACACTTTAAACTTCATATGAAACCAAAAGAGAGCCCACATAACCAAGACAATCCTAAGTAAAAAGAACAAAGCTGGAGGCATCATGCTTCCTGACTTCAAACTATACTGCAAGGCTACAGTAATCAAAATAACATGATACTGGTACCAAAACAGATATATAGATCAATGGAACAGAACAGAGGCATCAGAAGTAATGCCACACATCTACAACCATCTGATATTTGACAAACCTGACAAAAACAAGCAATGGGAAAAGGATTCCCTGTTTAATAAATGGTGTTAGGAAAACTGGCTAGCCATATGCAGGAAGCAGAAACTAGACCCCTTCCTTACACCTTACACTAAAATTAACTCCAGATGGATTAAAGATTTAAATATAAGACCTAAGACCACAAAATTTCTAGAAGAAAACCTAGGCAAAACCATTCAGGACACAAGCATAGGAAGCACTTCATGACTAAAACACCAAAAGCAATGGCAACAAAAGCCAAAATAGACAAATCGGATCTAATTAAACTTAAGAGTGTCTGCACAGCAAAAGAAGCAATCATCAGAGTGAACTGACAAACAACAGAATGTGAAAAAATTTTTGCAATCTACCCATCTGACAAAGGGCTAATCAACAAAGAACTAAAGCAAATTTACAAGAAAAAAACAAACTCATTCAAAATTGGGCAAAAGATATGAACAGACACTTTTCAAAAGAAGACATTTATGAGCCAAAAAAATATATGAAAAAATACTCATCATCACTGGTCATCAGAGAAATGCAAATCAAAACAACATTGAGATACCACCTCACTCTATTTAGATGGCGATCATTAAAAAATCAGGAGACAACAGATGCTGGAGAGGATGTGGAGAAATAGGAACACTTTTACACTGTTGCTGGGAGTGTAAATTAGTTCAACCATTGTGGAAGACAGTGTGGCAATTCCTCAGGGACCTAGAAGTAGAAATTCCGTTTGACCCCACAATCCCATTACTTGGTATATACTCAAAAGATTATAAATCATTCTGTTATAAAGACACATGCACACATATGTTCATTGCGGCAGTGTTCACAGTAGCAAAGACTTGGAACCAACACAAATGACCATCAATGATAGACTGGACAAAGAAAATGTGGCACATATACACCATGTAATACTATGTAGCCATAAAAAACGACGAATTCATGTCCTTTGTAGGGACATAGATGAATCTGGAAACCATCATTCTCAGCAAACTGACACAAGAGCAGAAAATCAAACACTGCATGTTCTCATTCATAGGCAGGTATTGAACAATGAGAACACAGGGACACAAGGAAGAGAACATCACACACTGGGGTCTGTTGGGGCAGGGGGGCTAGGGTAGAGACAGCAGGGGGTGGGGATAATGGGAAGGGTTAACATTGGGAGAAGTGCCTGATGTAGGTGACAGGAGGATGGAGACAGCAAACCACCATGGCATGTGTGTACCTATGCAACAGTCCTGCAAGATCTGCACATGTAACCCAGAACTCAAAGTACAATAAAAAAAAATATGTTATATACCACAAAAGTGATACATTTTAGTTTTTAACAGTTATAAATGAAGTAAGGAACAAGAAAATATATAAAAATTTATCCACATATTTATAACCTCTGATCCTTTTTATTCTTTTGTGTGACTTAAATTCTCTTTCTAATATTGTTTCTTTTAAATGAAGAACTTCATTTAGCATTAATAGTAGTACAGGTCTCCTGGTGATCAGCTTTTCCCAATCTAAAAATGCTCTAAATTCATGGATATGTTTGAAACATATTTTTTGCTATATATAGAATTCTAGATTAACTGCAATTCTTTCTCAGTATTTTAAAAATCTGGTCCCATTGTCTTTTGGCTTGTATTTTTTCAGATAACTAGTCAGCAGTATCCTTCATGATTTTGACAATACACAATGTATTTGTTAACTTTTATAGTTTTTAAGAAGCTTTTCTTTACCTTAGGTTTTCTGCAGTTGATTATCATCTTCCTGAGTATGTTTTTAAATTTTTTTTCTGACTTTGAGTTTGCTGAACTTTTTATATAAATTTTTAACCCAATTTGGAAAGTATTTGGGTATTATATCTCTGATTTTTTCTGCCCAAATTTTTCTGTTTCTTTCTGTGTCTTTGTTTGGTCATAAGTTAGATTACTGATAATGTCTGTAAGTTCAATGAAGTTTGATTTCATCTTCTGTTTTTTCTTTCAATCTTAATCATTTTGGTTGACTCTTTTTAAGCTCAATTACCCTTCTTTTTCAGTATCAAAGCTGCTGCTAAACCTATCTAATGTGATTTTTTTGCTTTAGAAATAATATTTTTGTTCCAGAATTCCCTTTTTAATAAAATAATTTTCATTTTTCTTTTGTGAAGATTCATATGTTTACTCATCTGTCTACACTTTGCTGTAAATCTGGAATGTATGTAACACATGCTTTAAATTCCTTGTTTTCTAATACCAAAATCAGTGTCATCTCTTGATCAGTTTCTCTTGCTTCTCCTGGTTAGGGATCACATTTTTCTAATTCTTCATATACTGAATTTTTAAAATGTAATTATCAACATTGTGCATGATATGTTGTAAAGCATATAGATTTTTGTTATGTTTCTATATAAAGTGTTGCATTTTCTTTGGCAAGCAGTAAATTTACTGGAAAATCTGTTCTATCTTGTGGAGAACATTTTTAGACTTTAGAAGAATGAGTATAAAACAGGAATTTACCTAGGATGAGGTCTGAATTTCCTAGAAATTCGACTGAATGCCTCATCTCCCCACTCTGAATGATTGCAACCTGAAAGTCTCCTATTTCTTTTTTTTTTTTGGAGACGGAGTTTCACTCTTGTTACCCAGGCTGGAGTGCAATGGCGCCATCTTGGCTCACTGCAACCTCCGCCTCCTGGGTTCCAGCAATTCTCCTGCCTCAGCCTCCCGAGTAGCTGGGACTACAGGCACGTGCCACCATGCCCAGCTAATTTTTTTTGTATTTTTAGTAGAGACGGGGTTTCACCATGTTGACCAGGATGGTCTCGATCTCTTGACCTCGTGATCCACCCGCCTCGGCCTCCCAAAGTGCTGGGATTA